>JAOXOE010032639.1:0-10849 GCA_028565055.1 Phoeniculus purpureus
TCTGAGGGAATGCGGGCGGGCGCCGCCAAGATGGCCGCCGCCTGTGTGGCCGCCGCCGTCGTGTCCGCGCGCCGCGGTGAGTTGGGGCGGGGGCGCCGCGAGCAAGATGGCGGCTGCGCGCGCTGAGGGCCGGGCGGGCCGCGCTTGAAGGCTGCGGGGTCCGTGCGGGAGGCGGCAGCGGCCGTCCCGCGTTACACAAGGGCCGGGAGGTGCGTTTGCGTAACGTCGTCCGGTGCGGAGCGGCCCTGGGACGCGGCTGAGCTCGGCGGAGGGGGTCGGAGGGGGGCGGCTCGGTTCACGAGGGGTGGTGGTGGTGGGGTTCGTCCCGCCGCCGCCGCCGCCTCTGAGGGCTGAATTGAATCGATTGAGTTGAATTAGTGCGTTTAAATGAATGAAGGGTCTCTGCAACGAGCTTAAACGAAGCGTGTTGGGGTCCAGTCGTCCCCACGGAAGGTCGGGGCTTGGCGCTGAGGCTGCGCTTGGGCCCCGCCGCGGCCTGTGGGGGCCTGTGGCGGCCTGTGGGGGCCTGTAGGGGCCTGTGGGTGGGCGCAGGGGGAACTGAGAGCGAGTTGGGACTGAAAGTCCGCTGAGGCTAGAAGCTCGGAGTCATTACGGTTGGAAGAGACCTTAAAGACCATCTGGCACCGTCCCCCTGCCGTGGGTTGGGTTCTCTCGGTACGAAGGGCTCCGCACGGCCCCTCCGAGAGCCCCCTGGCACCCACCTCTGCTGCCCCGGTGCAGACCGCAGCCCCTCTGCTTCTCCCGCACAGCAGCCGTTGGCTCACCCCCTAAATATAACTCGTTACCCAGCGGTAACCACGAGGAACCCCGGGTGCCACCCGAGAAGGCACCGCCGAGCATCCCCCGAGACCGCTGGTATGTGCCGGGCACCGGGTTCCTCTGGCCGGTGCCACAAACTGCCTCTGAGACTTCAAAACCACCTCTGCATCTGCTGCTCTGTCACCCTGATTCTGTCATCATCGCACATCCCCGTGCTCCTCCAGCCGATCCCTCTGTCACCCTGACTCTGTCCTCATCGCACATCCCTGTGCTCCTCCAGCCGATGCCTCTGTCACCCTGACTCTGTCCTCATCGCACATCCCTGTGCTCCTCCAGCTGATCCCTCTGTCACCCTGACTCTGTCCTCATCGCACATCCCCGTGCTGCTGCAGCCGATCCCTCTGTCACCCTGACTCTGTCCTCATCGCACATCCCCGTGCTCCTCTGGCCGATACCACGAACCACCTCTACAACTTCCAACCCACCACTGTGCACTGGTCTGTCTCCGCTTCACGATCTGCTCTGTCGCTGTCCTCACTGCACACCCAGCATCGGACTTCACCCAAGTGAACCAGCTGCCTCCACTGGTTATTTACAGTGCAGGGGGGGATCAGTACAGCCCTGGCAGCTCGTGCTGGGTGATTTATATAAGTGTCTCCGAGAGCAGCAGTCTGAGAAGTGCGAGAGTGAAAAGAGCCTTTGAGGCATCAGCCAAGCTCGAAGTCCTTTAGTCCGCAGCCTTTTGTATCGCCGCACGCGCAGGCATCGCAGCTCTGCGCTCCTAATCCCCAGTAAGGAGCTGGATTTGCGAGATGCCTGCCCCCATCATTGCTTTCAGCAGCTTTCGAGGGCGTTGGGCATCTGTTCGGGATGTTATTAGGGAACTGTGAGGCGTAAGATGCTCTTCGCAGCGGGTGTTTCGGGTCTGCGCTACTGGGGCTCGGCTGCTGCCGAGGCAAGTGTGGCACCAGACAATGGCTGCAGAGCCTGGGAGGCTGTGGAGCGTTTAGCAGCCTTTTTCATCGCCAGCAATTCACACTATTGTTGCGCTGAAAAGCCTCCATGAGCTCGGAGCCTGCGCTTGAAAAGCAGAGTGTCAGCAGCGTGGGCAAAGTCAAGTGTCCTGCTTCTCGCCTGCTGCCCAGACCCAGCAATAATGGGAGTCTCCTGGCTGGGCAGTGAGAGAGCAGCTGCCCACGTCCCTGGCAGCGCATTTGGAAACAGGGGGGGCAGCTGCTCGCTGCATCGATACAGAGACCGAGCGTGTGGTGCCTCGCAGGCACTGACCCGCGTGGCCGAGGTTTGCCGGGGACCCTCCGTGAGCAAACCCCTCACTTGTGCCGTGGAGGTGCTTTGCTCATCCAGAGTTAGCCCCCCGGGTTTGCCAGTGGCTCCACGTGCTTCTTTCCTCGTGTGCCAGCCCCATGCACTTCCTCTGCTGTGGCCACCAGTTGTTTTGGACTTGTGATCGGAGATTAAAGCTTAGTGAGGCTTTTGTTTGGGTTTAGGTTACTGCCTAAGAGCTGTTGGTGTGCAGAGTGTCTAAGGCAAGGTGGGAGCCTGCGAGTTCGTGGCTGTTTGGTCGCAGGACCTGGAGCTTAAGAGGGAGACCAGCAGACAGGACTGTGGGTGCTGGGTGTGTTCGCAGAGCCGCAGAGGGGTTAGTGTCTGCTGAGAGGCCCCTCAACCCGCAGCTGGCTGATCAACGTGCTGTTATGTTTCTTCCAGCGGTGACAAGCAGCAGCCAGCTGAGGGTCCCGGTGCGATGCAGAGCTCAGGCAACCGCAGCCGCGGTGACAGAGAGCACGAAACCTCAAGTCCAGCCACAGGCACGGTGAGTTTACAGTGAGGGCCGGCTGGGTGTGCCTGTCGTTGCCCTCACGGGCCTCGATGTGGAGCTTGTGTGTGCGTGTGATTGCTTTATCTGGGCGGCCGCGTTCACCGAGCCTGCCGGTATCGCGCTTCACGGCGAGGGGATGAGCTGCCATGATCTCACCAGCTAAACTCTGCATCAAGAAGCGATCAGCTTGGGTTTTATTGAAGATGCCGTCAGTCCTCGTCGTGTGGTGCTTGTAGTTCATGTTTCTACATAGGCAGGATCAGCTTCTAGATCAGCTGCTGCTTTTGTAAAAGGCAAATGCAGAAGGATAAGCCGAGTGTTTGGCAACAGCAGCTGGTCCAGACAGCTTTGAACCCCCTCTTACTCCCCCCCCCCACTCCAGGAAACCTAAAACAGGGATCCTGATGCTGAACATGGGCGGCCCGGAGCGGCTCGATGACGTGCACGACTTCTTGCTGCGTCTCTTCCTGGACAGGGATCTCATGACGCTTCCAGTTCAAAAGTGAGACACGTTGCGGGCGGCGCTGGGTGCTGCAGGCTCCAACGTTTAGCTTGGCTTTGTGCTTGAGCCCCAAGTACCTGTGGGCAGGGGGTGGTGTGTGGAACAGACGGCGAAGGAGCCAGGTAGGGCTGGTCTCCTGTAATGTGGAGACACTGCCTTGGGAAACCACCCCCCCCTGCAGCAGAGGTTTAGGGGAAGGGGCAGTGGTTTGGGTGTCAGCACTAACCCGTGGGCCTCGTGCACGCCTCAGCAAGCTGGCGCCGTTCATCGCCAAGCGCCGCACGCCCAAGATCCAGCAGCAGTACAGCAGGATCGGAGGGGGGTCGCCCATCAGGAAGTGGACAGCGCTGCAGGGAGAAGGCATGGTGAAGCTGCTGGACAGCATGTCTCCTCACACCGGTACGTCTTTCCTCTCCGCTGCTTCTGCTTCGGGTGTTGGGGTTACAGCTTGTGCCACTCGGTCTTTGTTGTGAGCAGGAAGCGTCTGGGTCACGGCAAGGGTGTTGCACGTGCTCAGGGTGTCGTACCCTGCCCTGCAAGTCCTGCTGGAGCTTGAAGGAGTCAGCACTGCAGGCCTGTGGTTGTTGATAAGGAGGGGGATGTGTTTCACGTGAAGGACTGAGGCTGCCGTGGGCTGTTCAGAGCCTGAACCAGTAGCTGTTAGCTCACAGCAGCCAGGCCTGGTTCAGGGCTGAGGAGGAGGTGGATCGGAGAACGAGAGAAGGTTTGGTAGCTGAACACTGCAGGGCCTGGCTGAGGGAGAGCAGATGGACCCACCTGAAGGCCAGAGATAAGGCCCAAGGGTTTGGCTTGCATGGAGGTAGATGATACCTTTGCCAGCTCTTCCTGGGGCGATAAGAAAACTTGCAAGGTGAAGGCAACCTCCTCCCCTCTCTGTGCATCACAGAACCTCGGTGAACCGTGTTGGGCTCCCTTGCCGGGTCGCGGCGCCCGAGCTGCAGCATGTCAGAAGCACAGCAGGTTCTGGAGATAAAGCTGGAAAGTTTATCTGCTTCTCTCAGCTCCCACTTGCTTTTCTTATGCAGCCCCTCCCTCCTCTGTGCCCCTCTTACACCTGATAAGCTGTTCAGAGGGTTTTTACCTGATAGTAGCTGCAGTTCTCTACTGGAACCAGTTGGTGTTAACCATCTGAGCCAGCACTGTGGTGCTGTGGAGCTGCTCCAGACAGCTGAATGTGCTTCTGAGCAGGGCTGCGTGCGTGGGACATCACCCAGAGCTTTGCACGTGCTGGTTGCCCTGGGCTGAGTTTGGGCTGTGGAGTTTCTGGTTGCAGTGTGTGTGCAGTAGGTGAGGAGCTTGTGTTGGTACCGAGCTGCCAGGTTCCCTCCTGCTGGAGTCTCTCTGCTTGGGGGGCTCTCTGCTGGTCCTCAGGCAGTGGGGCTACCACAGAGCAGCAACTAAACAGCCTCACCCCTGTCACCCAGGAACGAGGTCATCACTCCACAGGGAAGCTTGGCTCTGACAGGCAGAGGTCTGAAGTGGATGTGGAGGTCTCTCCTTTGCTGCCTGTGACTCCCTGATGCTGGGAGAGGATGGCAAGGCTCTTCCCATCCTTTCCCAGTTTAACCTCCACTGCCTTTGCTCTGGTTCCTCAGGCTCTTCCCATCCTTTCCCAGTTTAACCTCCACTGCCTTTGCTCTGGTTCCTCAGACATGTGTTTTTAGCACCATTTAAAGATGTTAATGAGGTTACTGGCTCCCGGGGCCGCTGCCCTTGGGTCATTATTTGCTGCTGCTCCCAGCTGGGAGCTCTGGGGCCGCCTAAACTCGTTTTTTGAGTGTGTGGAGCGGAGCCCACGCGCGGGACATCTGCTCCCTTCAGAAACGTGCTCGGTGCTGCTTCAGAGCTACTGACCTGGAAACCCTGCAAGAGAGACTCAGCTTTTGTTCTGCTGTTCAATTGTTGGGTTAAATCCGAGGAACAACGAGCGAGTTACCCAAACAAACGCTTGGCTGAAGAGCCAAGTGTTTATAGACCGGGGGTTAGAGAAGCAGCCAGGAAACTGCTGACAGATTTACCTCAAGGTTTCCAGTCCGTGGCCACCCTGCACTTGAACTTGAGGGTTCTGGGTTTACTGCAGCAGTTCTCTCTCTCTCTGTGCTCTGGCAGCCCCTCACAAGTACTACATTGGCTTCCGGTACGTCCATCCTCTGACGGAGGAAGCGATCGAGGAGATGGAGAAGGACGGCATCGAGAGGGCTATCGCCTTCACCCAGTACCCCCAGTACAGCTGCTCCACTACAGGTGAGCTCCATGTGGCACCCTTAAACCATTAAAGGGAGGGGAGCATCTCCCTGCTGAGGGAGCTGGGAAAAGAGGAGCCTGAGGGGTGACCCCGTGGATGTTGATCAGCATATGAAGGGTGGATGTCAGGAGGAGGGAGCCAGGCTCTGCTCAGGGGCGTCTTGCTGCAGAGCTGCTGCAGTCTGGTGGCTTGTGGCTGCCTTGGCCTAGCCCCTGTTCCCGATTCCCTGTCTCAGGCAGCAGTTTAAACGCCATTTACCGCTACTACAACCAAAAAGGGGAGAAGCCAAAGATGAAGTGGAGCATCATTGACCGATGGCCCACACATCCCCTTCTCATTCAGGTAGGTGTTGGTGTGGTGAGGACCTTGCAGGTTAGCAGCTGCAGCATGGGAGCTGAAGCTGCTGCTCCCTGGGCTTTTCTGAAGCTGCTTTTAAAAGCCCAATGCTGGCCAGAGGGAGCCCCTGGAGGTCCTGAGCCCCAGCTCGAGCTCAGAGCAGGTCTGCTGCCAGCACACAGTGGCAGCAGGGGGCTGGTGCTAGGCACAGCACAGTCAAGGAACAGTTCCTGGCTCACGTCTTCGCTGCTGTTTCTCCGAGCAGTGCTTCAGCGATCACATCCAGAAGGAACTGAACCTGTTCCCACCTGACAAAAGGAAAGACGTCGTCATCCTGTTCTCAGCCCACTCACTGCCCATGTCGGTGAGTTCACGGGGTTGTTGCTGCCAGGCTCGTGCTGGCTGCCAGGCTCTGGGGCTCACGGCACGCGGAAAGGGGAAGGGTGAAGGAACAGCCCTGGTGTTTGTGCCGAAGGTGGTGAACCGCGGTGATCCGTATCCTCAAGAGGTGGGAGCTACTGTCCAGAGGGTCATGGAGAAGCTCAACTACTCCAACCCCTACAGGCTTGTGTGGCAGTCCAAGGTAGGTGCCCTGGGACGCTGCAAAGCCTTGCAGGTGATGGGGTTCCTCATCTTCCAGCTGGTCAGGACCTCAGTGCCTTTGGCCATCTCCAGTGTGTCTGCTACGACATGATCCCCAGCTCCAACTCGGGTTCCAGACACCCTTCATCCAGCATTTCTCACCCCCAGCATGTGTGGCACCTTCTCCAAGTAGCATCTTGATGTCTCAGTTGTGGAACTGCATCTCCTAACACCTAGTGGGGTTTAGCTCCCTCAGAAGGAAGACCTGGGGGCTCGCTGGGTGTTTTTTAGAGCAGGGAGAGATGATCTGTTCTCTGCTGCCCTGCTGAATGGAGCAGTGTTGGTCACAGCATCACAGAGCTACTGAGGCTGGAGAAGACCTCTGAGTCCATGACCTGACATCCCCACAGCCTAGACCAGGGCACTAAGGACCACAGCCCTTAAACGTTTCCAGGGATGGGTGGTGGTGGTGAGGAGGACCTCAAGATGCTTTCCTGTGGGGGTCTCTGACTTCCCTCCCGCTTCTCCCCCAGGTGGGACCGATGCCTTGGCTGGGCCCGCAGACAGATGAGACCATTAAGGGGCTGTGCCAACGAGGCAAGAAGAACATGCTCTTGGTCCCCATCGCGTTCACGAGTGACCACATCGAAACCCTCTATGAGCTGGACATCGAGTACGCCCAGGTCCTGGCCAGTGAGGTGTGTTGGTGGCAGAGGGGGCTCTTGTTCTGGGTTTGAGTGGCTTTAACTCTTCAGCTCCTGCTGTCTGCGCTAAGAGAGAGGTTGATTTGGGGCAGTAAAGTGCAGTTTGGCACCAGAGTTGTACTGGAGCTTCTGAATGAAACAGGAGGCAGGTAACTGCTAGACTTAACTCTTTTCTCCTTGTCTTTGATTCAGTGTGGAGTGGAAAACATCCGAAGGGCAGAGTCTCTCAATGGAAATCCACTGTTCTCCAAGGTAGCTGCTGCTGGAGCTGTACGAGCTTGCCCCAGGGTTTCCTCTGTGAGGTCTCCTTGTAGCTGGAAAGTGCTCTGGACGTGGGAGTGAGATGGAAGCCTCTGGATTAGTCTGTCTCTCCCTAATGACTCGATCTAGGGGATCCTGCTGTGGCAGAGGGATTGGACTGGGTGATCCCTAGAGGTCCCTTCCAACCCCTAATGACTGGATCTAAGGGATACTGCTGTGGCAGAGGGATTGGACTGGGTGATCCCTAGAGGTCCCTTCCAGTCCCTAATGACAGGATCTAGGGGATCCTGCTGTGGCAGAGGGATGGGACTGGGTGATCCCTAGAGGTCCCTTCCAGTCCCTAATGACTGGATCTAGGGGATCCTGCTGTGGCAGAGGGATTGGACTGGGTGATCCTTTGAGGTCCCTTCCAATCCCTAATGAGGATCTAGGGGATCCTGCTGTGGCAGAGGGATGGGACTGGATGATCTTTGGAGGTCCCTTCCAGTCCCTAACATGGGGTTCTGTGACAGCAGTCAGCGTGGCGCGCGGCCAGCCGCCGGGGTTTGTTTTATGCCGGTGCCTTTGCTCGCTTGTGACTCGTAGCTGTCTGTCTTGCAGGCCCTGGCAGATTTGGTCTGCTCACACATCCAGTCCAAGGAGATCTGCTCCAGGCAGTTAACCCTCTGCTGCCCGCTGTGCGTGAACCCCGTCTGCAGGGAGACCAAGGCCTTCTTCACCGATCAGCAGCTGTGAGGGGCTCTGGGCGGTGCCGCCCAGCCGTGCCCGAAGCACAAAGGGACGAGGGCGCTCGGCCAGCAGCTCCTGACTCTTACACACTCAGTGACTAACCTCCTGCAACAGTGAGCACAACATGACCACCTTCCTTTCCTTTCCCTTAGGTTTTCTTAGTCGTGAGGGGACAGGGGAGCACGAACGTTTCTCCTGGGAGCTGTGAGACAGCCCCATTTGCTCCGAGTCCCCCCTGGGCTGAGCAGCTTGAGCCGCTGCTGCCCGGGCCAGCGTCTGCTCCCCACGCAGGCCCTGGTGTGGCTGCAGCTCCTTAGGTCAAACGCAGGTGCTTGGGTTGTTTCTGCTTCGCGTCCGCAGAGCGACTCCTGGTGGGGAGCTTGAAGGCCGGGTGGCTCCTCGATGCTTTTTGAGTCGTGTGTGTTTCGTTTAGGCCATGCAGATAAGGCTTTTGGCTGGGGGGTTCCTCCTGAGGCACGAGCAGAGGGCTGCACGTTTACATTCTTGAGCCAAACCACTGTCACCTCTGCAGCGACTGGGACAGCCTGAGGTCAAAGCCGACGGCTCCTTATGCAACAGGGCTACACGACGTCTGTAGATCTGCTGTAGGCTCTGGAGATGCCTGTGGGGGGACTGTTGATCTGGCTGAAGCGATGTTGTTCCGTGGGGCTGGGTTGATGATTCCCACAGCAGATGCCCAGGCACAGGCAGCCCCGCTGGGTCTGCACCTTAGTCAGGCCCCGTTGGACTCTGGGCACTGCTCGTGGTACCTGGCTAAACCCCATAGTTGTCTTGGCAGGCTTTTGGGTGCCTCAGGACTGCTGAGTCCACCCCTGAGCGGTGGTAGCTCTGCCTTTGTAGGGCAGCTCCTGCCTGTCAAGGTTAGTCTTGGGGTGGGAGGGGGCTTTCCAGAACACCCACTCCCCACACAGCACCCCCGAGCTCAGCACTTGCAGTCGTTCAGGAGTCCATCTCCTCCTGGCCAGGACAGAGGAGGAGCAAAGCTGTGACCTGCTCTGTAGGCCTGAGCCATAGGTCTGTGCTCCTGGCCTCAGGGTATCAGTGTTTACTTGACACAGCCAAGGCTGTTTCCAGCAGAGGGATGTTGAGGCTGCTGGTGGTGCTGCCGGCAGCTTGTAGGGGTCGGAACAGCCTGAAGCTCTGGTCTTCCAAGGAGAGGCTTGTGCATGAAGTCAGCAGCCCTGTGTTGGTGTGCTGGGGGCTCATCTTGCTCTGCACTGAAAGAATTAAACCTGGGTGCTAAGGAGAGGAAGGGAGGCCGTGGCGCTGCCGTGCAGAGCTGCAGACCCTACTACGGGGCCTCGCTAGGGCTCGGTGCCTCCTGAGAGCCGATGGCCTTGTCTCTGCTGCCGTATTGATGCAACAGCAGCGACCCAGACTTGAATTCCTTCGGTGCCAGAGCCTCCAGCGTCGCTGCTGTCCCTTGTTACATTAGCAGAAAGAAGTCTTCCTCCACCCTTCCTACCTGTGCCTGTTCCAGGAGCCAGAAGCTGAGGCTTCTGTCCTCCCTTTCTCCCTCCGCTCTTGGCCTCAGCAGGCAGTAGGGAGGGTTGTCCTGTGTGTAGAAGGGTCGTCACCAAAAGGCTTGAATCAGCATCAAGAGGACAGGCACATCTGCAGGACAGAGCGCCACGGGCCTCTGGTTGCCCAGAGAACCTTCTCCGTTCCCCTCTCTCTGCTGGCGGGTCGGTGGGAAGCAGCATCTGGTGTCGAACTGTCCTGCTGGTACCTCTGTCCCGGCTGCGAGCGGGGCCGAAGGGGAAGGTTCACAGCACTGCTTTAAGTGCAGGTCATTTCCAGACAGTACTGGGAACTCTCTTGATGGCCACACGGGTGTGAGTGCTGTGGCCCGACAGCCTGCTCAGCTGACCCAGGACTTCCACGAGCCGCGTGACCCCCCTCTCTGTACCGTTTGCTGCGAGGATGGACTTTGAAATAAACCTTTTCAAAGGAGCTGCGTGTCCTCCTGAGCTCTTTTGTTTGACAGAGCCCTGGCAGAGCTGCCCTGGAGGCTCTGGGCATCCCTGGTGGAGACCTGGGATGCAAACCTCCGGCAGAGCGCTGGTCCCAACGGCCTCTCCCCAAACAGGCTCCTGAGCCGGGGGCTGATGGTGCCTCTCCCGCTCCAGGAAGCCTTTTCAACGAGCCAAAGTGTTCTCGTTTGGTTTAATCTGCCCTGGCTCCTTGCCACCACGAGGCCCTGCAGGAGCTGTGGGTGTGATGGTGGTGCTGCTGGTCTCCACCTGAGCACCAGCCACCCCTCTGTGCTCTCCTGTTCCTGCCCCGGCTGCACCCCGTGGTTCTGCTCAGGCACCTCTCTGTGCCTCGTGAGCTGAACCCAGGGCCAGTGCAAGGGCTCCTGCTGTGTTCCCACCCCAAGGAGAGGTTGTTTCCCCTGTAAGATGCTGGGGCTGTCCCCGTGGCCACCTCCTGGGCTTCAGAGTGGGCTGAGAGCCTGGCAGTGCCGTGAGCTAGTGACCAGCAGCGCTTCACCTGCAGAGACCTGAGCCATGGCCACTGCGGTTGGTGCTGCCTGAGAAGGAGGAGGAGGTGATGCCCAGCACAGCCCAGAGCCCACCCAGGTGCCATCCACAGGAGAAGCCGGACAGCGAGTGGAGCCGATGCTCAGAGCCTGCTCCAGGCTCAGCTCATCCTGCCTCGCGCTCAGCTCATCCTACCCTGTGCTCAGCTCATCCTGCTCCAGGCTCAGCTCATCCTGCCCCGTGCTCAGCTCATCCTGCCTCACGCTCAGCTCATCCTGCCTCGTGCTCAGCTCATCCTGCCTCGAGCTCAGCTCATCCTGCCTCGTGCTCAGCTCCTCCGGCAAC
>JAOXOE010032640.1:0-10848 GCA_028565055.1 Phoeniculus purpureus
GGAACATGTCCAGGTGGGTTTGAAACATCTCCAGAGAAGGAGACTCCACAACCCACCCTGGGCAGCCCCTTTCAGGGCTCTGTCACTCTCACCAGGAAAAAGTTCCCTCTCATCTTGATGTGGAACCTCCTCTGTTCCAGCTCACACCCATTGCCCCTTGTCCTATCGTTAGATGAAACTGCATCTTAAAAATCAGGAATTTTAAGGTCAGAAAAGACATCATAGAAAAGGTCAAACTGGGTGGAGAAGATTCCTCCTGTATTGGTGATCCTGCTGTATTGGGGGATTGGACTGGATGATCATTCCAGGTCCCTTGTTATTACTATCACTTTGAGTAATGTTGCTTATCAGATTCACCAGCCTGCCCTCAGAGTAGTCACAGAACATTTGGGATTGGAAGGGACTATGAAAGATCATCTAGTCCGATCCCCCAGCCACGGCAGGATCACCTAGATCAAGTTGCACAGGAACAGTCACTCCTATAAGGTGTTTTGAGGGTTGTGGAATAGACCCGAGATCTGCAGCTCTTGTTGGCTACTCCTACGTCATGCTTGAATCTTTGCAGAAGTTGGAGGATTAGGGATGTTGCCCTATAATAAAATGAAGCAATTCTGATTCTCACTTTCCTACAGTCTTAAAATATGTGATGTGCTACAGATTGCTTCCAACAGGGTTAAATGTGTGTGTCAAATAAGGTCGGTTGAATGAAGTTTCAGAGACATCTGGGGGTGAGTTGCTTTTGAATGTTAATGATAGGCTTCAAATCTCTAAGTGCTAACACATAGGACACACATACAATTCTATAGGATACATAAAGGTCTCTACATGAGTGTTGGATTTTTAGACAAAGCTTAGATTAAACGCTGTGCTCAGCATATGGTTTGTAACTGAACATGGAATAAAGTGAAAATCCCAAGAGCAATGAGCACCTCCTCTGTATGCAGAGAAGGGTAGGGGATCTTAAAGGAGTGTGAGGTATTTATCTTCGACTTTTTATTCACGCTTCCTGCAGACATCCTTAGTTGATGAGCTTCAGTGGTACTTCCCCTTCTGGGGTTTCCTATCAGCTGTCAGGGTTTCTTCCTGGTTTCTTCTATTTACTAGAGCACTGTAGAAATCTTTGTCGTGTTTTCTTGCCCTTGATGATGAGAGTGGGATGTCTGTGGAAAAGAGTGAGGATTTAAATGTCCAGTGTAGCAAAACTTGATGTCCTAAAGCTGCTTCTGAGAGCCGTCCTTTTAGTCTAGTGAGAGTGGCTGTTGGCTAAACACAAACCTGAGGGTGTAGGTTAGTGCTTAAGGAAGAAATGAAGCTATAAGCTTCTCATTAACTTTGATTTCTCATATAATCCCAAAAGCTTGTGACTATATCTGTGTGTTCTTTGCCCTTTAACACTGATCGTTGGGGAGCACTTGTGTTCTAAGGAAGTTATTGGGACTTCTGGGCATCTTAGTGACGTTTCTACTGGTAGATGCAAAATGCAACTACTGTTCTCTAAATTTTGGCAATATTTTGCCAGGAAAGGATGAGGTTGTGTGTCCTATGGCTTTTATTTAGTGTAGTGAATATACTAGAGAAGTGTCAGCCTTGTAGTCAGATTAGCAAAGTTGTTCTTGTGTACAAGGAGCACAAACATAATTCTGTGTGTTTTGGTTTCCTAAGTGTCTTAGATGTTTTGCCCTCCAGCTGGTTCCCCTGTGTTATCTCATTCTCTCTGGTTCCATTTGTGTTAATTTACAACTGGAGGCTCTGCTCAGTCCAGGCCTCTCTGCTCAGTCCAGGCCTCTCTGCTCAGTCCAGGCCTCTCTGCTCAGTCCAGGCCTCCGCGTCTGGTGAAATAGGGAATTTCAGTCTACAGAGTCAGGTGGTCATATAACTCTTTCTGAGGAAGGACTTGTCAGGAAGACGCCAGTGCAGAGAGCTGTTTGTAGGAGGTAAGGGAAACAGTTTCTTGCACACTGGATTTTTTTCACAATTATCTTGTGCCATGTGGCTTCATTAATTACAAAAGTACTGCGGTGCTGCTTTACTAAGCCTTTCTATCTCCCTTTTCCTGTCCTTGACCTTGTCAAAGACTCTCAACATAATTGCAGTGTCCGTTTCCCATTTAAAAACTAAACAAGAAACCCCATCCCTGGTGCTCTCAAAATAATGTTGGAATATTCGACCTGGGAGTCCCTGGAGTGCAGCCATTTATTTGTGTGGCATGTGAACTACCCCTCAGGTTTGTTTTTATCCCCAAAAACCTTTGGGCAGTCTGTGCTCTTCCCACTTTCAATTAGTGATTTGTGGATGGTTTATTCTGGGTTTGCCTATTTGTCTGTTATCTGTGAGGATTAGAATTCCTTGATGTTCTAATTCCATGAGGCTGCCATTGAAAGCTAGAGTGAATAACCAAGTGCTGGTTTATGTGCATTTGATGAATCCTCTTGTCTGGGACTCTTTCCAGTAAATTCACACATCTGGGCTAGTGCCCAAGGTTTTCAACAAGTCCTTATAGTCTTTGGGTATTGACCTTAGAGGGTGGGAGATTAGAATCAGGGTATCAGACCTCATTAATGTTAATAAATATGGAAAGGGTGGGTGTGAGGAGCATGGAACCAGGCTCTGCTCAGTGGCACCCAAAGATAAGGGGCAACAGGTGTGAACTGGAATAGAGGAGGTTTTGCATAAATACGCAAAGTATATCCTTCCCAGTGATGATGACAGAGCTCCACAACAAGCTGCCCATGGAGGTTGTGGAGTCTCCTCCTCTGGAGACACTTGAAACCTGCCTGGATGTGTTCCTGTGTGACTGGGTCTCAGGGATCCTGCTGTGGCAGGTGGATTGGACTAGAAGATCTTTTGAGGTCCCTTCCAATTGCTAAAGTTCTGTGATCCACAAGAAAGAGATCTTTTGTTTTAATTGTGTCAATATGTCTCAGACCTTGGCTCTAATGGTATTGGAGGGGTAGGGGTGTTCTTGCACTGTTGTGATGTGTGTGATGTTTTTTGGAATGCTGTTTGAGAAACAGTCTGCAACAGTTTAATCCAATTGAGACAGTCGGTTTATCTCATTCACCTACAGGCTCTGATGGGATAATCCCAGGTAACCCCATTGTAAGCTCTTCTCAGCATCTGGCAACTCCACCAATGAGTGCTGTGATACTGCAGGTGACTTCAGCAATTGCTTGAGGTTGTTTCTTCCAGACCTGGATGCAATAGATCTAACTCAATGTATTCTAAAAATTCAAAGTACAAACTTATCCAACTTAAAAAGGAGGTGATGGGAGAAGCAGCTTTGCAATGGAATCTTTTTGTGGTGGGACACTGGCTGCACACTGGAGAAGTGAAGTATTAGTGCAGGAGGGTAGGACTATGTGAGGAAATAGTTGTTCTGGGCACACCAGTCCATGAGTTGGTGGTTCTTGAAATCTGCTATTTATTTGAATTGTCTTTGGCCCTTGGATGAGTTATAATGGACGTAAGTGGGGTTTTGTCATGATTAGAGCAATATGCTCATCCCTTACCTGAGCATATCATGGGGCTTGCAAGAGTGTTTGAGTTGCTTTTAGCACTCCCCAGGCTTTCTTGATCTGCTTCTGCAGCAGAATCCTTTCTCCTTTAGTCTAAGGGATGCTTCTGAAGTGCAGGAAGTCCCAGGAAACATTCTCCCTCCCTCCACACAATTCAGAAAATCGGAGTGGGAATGTGATTTGTGAGTCTGTATCTAGAGTATCTGGACAGTGTGTTACATCCCTCTTGGAGGATTTTTCCTGTCTAACGTGGTGAGAATTTAATTTCTTCCTTCAGTTCTGGCTGCTTTGCTCTAACCTTTGTCTTCGGGAACAAAACACACAAACACGTGTGTGTTTTATTGTATGTTTTCTATTAAATGATCAGTTGTCTTTTTAGAGTTGGATTAATAGTTGGACTTTCTATTAAAGCTCTCTTCCAGTTTAAATGGTTCAATGGTTCTTTAACTCAGATGTGTAATCACTGAAGATACGGAGAACTTTTTCCAGAGGCTAAAGAAGCACTCATCAGGATAAAGCTGAAAAATGCTGCTCTTCCAGAGCTGACCCAATTGACAGCACTGGCTATGGCAGAGCTGGAAGCACGTATTTGTGTTTAAGTCAAATAGCCAGTACAAGAATCCGTAGAATAGGAATAGTCTGTCCTCGTTCAGAAACTGTTTTCTCTCTAATATAACTAAATAAAAGGGAATACCGTTTATTAACTAAGATGGAGTGGAGTATCTCCCTGATAAAGAAAGGCTGAGGGAGCCAGATCTCTTGAGCTTGGAAACAAGGAGACTGAGGGGTGATACCATTACTGCTGATAAATATGTGAAGGGTGGATGTCAGGAGGATGGAGCCAGGCTCTGCTCAGTGGCAACTAATGATAGGACAAGGGGCAAAGGGTGTGAGCTGGAGCAGAGGAGGTTCCACATCAATCTGAGAAGGACCTTCTTCCCAGTGAGAGTGACAGAGCGCTGGAAGGGGCTGCCCATGGGGGTTGTGGAGTCTCCTTCTCTGGAGACATTTAAAACCTACCTGAATTGTTCCTGTGTGACTTGATCTAGGTGATGCTGCTGTGGCAGGGGGATTGGATTGGATGACCTTTTGGGGTCCCTTCCAATCCCTAATGTTCTGTGACTGTGATTCACTATTAGTGGAACAGGGGATTTAAAGTGAATTGCATTATCACATCACTAGAATTCCAATTCCTGTTAACACCAGCAACTCAGCACGTGGCTTTCAGCAGTTTCGCTGCTGCACTTTTACTTTATGGCTGGCACAGAATTATTTTTTTAAATAGATTTACTTCTCTCTCCTGAAAACTTCACAGAAAACGCAAAATAACTCCCATAGAATCGAATGTGTTGTGTCATTTGTCCAGATAGTGTTCAGGTATTTCTCATAGATTATTCATCATGAGGATAACAAAGATGGCAAGCAACTAGATGCTTCAAGTGTGCTTGGAAAGAGCTAGTGTTTCAGTCCTAAAACTGTGCCCGAGCCTATGAAAAAGCCTTCTTTCTCCTCTGTTAGCTGAGCGAGACGCATAGGTGCAGTGCAGTAAGATGGAGGCTGCTGTCACCACACTTGCACACAGCCTTGACAGACAAGGAAGGCTCCAGGGATTAACAGGAGCTCTGATGTACCGGCTGAGAGCAGAATTGTTCAGAACAGGGAGCATCCACTTGCATGTTGCAGACACTGGAAGTGTTTTTATTGCTGGCTTTCAGGGCCTGATTTGCAGGCTGTGCACAGACCCAGGTGATATCTGTAGTGGCAGATGTCTTCTATGTTTTATGCCCAAATAATAATGAAAGATAAGTACAATCAGTTGCTCAACTTGGATGTTCTATCGTGTTTAACAGGTCTCTTGAGCTTGGAAAAATGGAGTCTGGGGGGGTGACCCCATTAATGTTGATAAATTTGTGAAGGGTGGGTGTCAGGACGATGGAGCCAGGCTCTGCTTAGTGTCACCTAGTGATAGGGCAAGGGGCAATGGGTGTGAGCTGGAGCAGAGGAGGTTCCACATCAATATGAGAAGGACCTTCTTCCTAGTGAGGGTGACAGAGCCCTGGCAGGGGCTGCCCATGGGGGTTGTGGAGTCTCCTTCTCTGGAGACATTTAAAACCCTCCTGGCCATGTTCCTGTGTGACTGGATCTAGGTGATGCTGCTGTGGCAGGGGAGATGGGCCTGGATGATCTTTCGAGGTCCCTCCCAATCCCTAATGTTCTGACTCTGTAGCTTCAAACATAAAAGGTGCAGAGCTCTGCAGGAGTTCAGTGGAGTTTGGCTTGGTAGAAAAGTGCTGCTGAGTGAAGCAGAGGTGATCTTTGGAAGAACAGCTTAGATGTGCTTGTTGTGCTGTTTATTTTTAATTCTTTTTGACTCTCTGATGCGTTAAAAAGGAGGAGCAAGTTGCAACCAGGTGGCCCTTTTGCATAGAACTTGGCATGGAGAGTAAACGACATCTGTAGCTGGGGTCTGCTGGAGAGAAGTGGCTGCGTTCAGAGTTCTCTTTAGGACAAGTGATGGATGGCTTTGCTCCTTGCTGTCCTTTCCCCTTCACAGAGAGCCTGGCAAGGAGAAGGCTCCTGAGAAGTTGTCAGCACTTGATAGCTGTGCAGAAACCTCAGTGTGCGGGGTCACTGGAGCAGCGCTGAAAGGAGAAAATGAGAATCATCTCAAGCCCTGTCTGTTCCAACCATTCCTGCTGAACTTGCTGAAATGCAGGTAATACAAAACAGGGCTGATGAATCGAGGCTTGTCCGTGGTATCAGATGGGAGTTGACTGTTGCATGAATATCAGATTTATTAAAAGCTTTTCTCTTGTTCAGAGAATATTAAAAGATGATTCCTCTTGTGTTGAATAAAGGATAATCTGTTGATAACAGTCTTTTCGAATCCAGAGGTATCAGGGCTGTATTTTGAAAGGTGTTTCCTAAGAAACAGATCAGTTGAGAGAAGAATGTGGTGTGTTTTCCTAATTTCTCTTTAATGAAGAAATATGGGCAGATAAGTTGAGTATTTTCAGAAAGATTCCTTGAGAGACTCATTGCTTGTTTCTCGATCAAAAGAACCTAGAGGAGATTTATGTAGAGCTTTAAAGGTTGCATACTTTTTCTTTTTAAGGAGTCCTATCAAGAGGTTATTTTTGATAGCAGTGACATTCTGACTGCCTGGTGTGTTCTGGCCCAGGGCTTTAACACACACAGAGGTCACTGTTATTCCAGTGAGGGATGGAATTTTCATCACTAGCTCTGTCCTTTTGCATTCCTGCAGTGGTTTATTTCTCACCTTTGCAGTTAACACATCACCTAGTAGGGCATTCCTGCATTTAGGATGAGAGGGCAGGGCTTGAAGCTGCACCAGAGGAGGGTTAGGTTGGATGTTAGGAAGCCCTTCCTCATAGAAAAGGGGTTCAGACCCTGGAATGGACAGGGTGGACTCTCCATTGCTGTAGGTGTTGAAGGGCAGCCTGGCTGTGTAGCCATTTTGTCCTGGTCTGGCCACTGTGGTGCTGTTAGTTCCTGGGATAGGCTGGATGAGCTCAGAGGGCTTTTCCAGCTTCAATCATTCTGGGATTCTGCTTGTCATCCCATTTTCCTTGTCTGATAAGACTAATACAATTTCAACAAGCTCATTTAAATTGGAATGAAGTCTGTGCCCTGTATCTACCACTGGATCTAGGTGGAGTCTTTTCATATTGACCTGTGTGAGAGGAGAAGCTGTGACATGGGGTTAAGTTTACCCCCTCTACAGCTAACTCTGGTCTGAATGCCAGATGTATTTCTTCTTTGCCATGTATGAAGAGTAAGACATGTGGTAACTCTTCACCATCCCTGGACACGTTTCACAGTTGTGGAGATCTGGAACTTAGGGACAGGGTTTAGTGGTGGCTTTGGGGCAGTTTGGTTAGTGGTTGGACTCGATGATCTTAAAGGTTTTTCCCAACCTAAATGATTCCAGAATTTTCAAGTGAAAACAGTATTTCTGAAGTATTTAAAAAAGAATTCATTTGCTTGAACTAAAAATAATGCAAATAGGAGCAATTTCAGCTATTTAGAAGATGAGTCAGACTTCTGGCTCCAAACGTTGTCTAATAAAAATCACCTAGCTCTGAGAAACGTTGTCTAAATTGGGTGGTTGTTACTGTGTGAGCTGCTTGCACAACGGGAATAATTGTCCCAGTAGAAGGTGAGGAAAGCTCAGAGTCAGAAGGAGTTATTTCTTCTCCTAGAAAAGCTGTTGTCTCACAATAGTCCTGCTGTCACCTACTGCCCTGCCATGAAAGAAGGAGGTTTGTTTTGATTCTTTTAAATAACATTATGATGACTTCACTCTGGGTCCAACTTTAAGCTCTCCTCACTGCTTTACTATGCTGCTCAGCTTGACTTTTGAGTCCAGTTGCTGCACTGGGTTGTGGGGTCTGTTATGAGCTTAGTGAGAGAGATGGAGTAGAAAACAAATGCACTTCATCTTCTTTCAACTGAGTGACATCTACTTGAAAGTCCTGCTGAGCAGCATGTGAAGCCTTTCCCTGGTCCCCTCCAGGCTCATGATTTTGTGTTCTTTTTAGTGATGGAATAACCAAAGGCCTGGTTTTACCACATTTCCTTCTCTGGAGATATTTAAAACCCAACTGTCAGTGTTCCTGTGTAACTGGATCTAGGGGATCCTGCTGTGGCAGGGGGATTGGACTGGATGATCTTTCAAGGTCCCTTCCAGTCCCTAATATCCTGTGATTCTGTTTTCATTGTCTGTAGGGTCTAAATGCAGCTATTCTATGGTTTTGGTATTTCCAGTAGATTTGTCTAGGAGTAGTTTTTGTTTCCCAGTTTAAAACTGAAAGGACAGTTTTGTTTCAGCTGCTGTCACTTCAGGAGATTATTTCTGTGTTAAAAGGCTAGATTTGTGGGGGAGTAGAAAGAAATATTAAGTGGAGAAACAGGATGAGGAGCTGGTAATAGGATTCTGAGGTTTGGGTGGGTTTTGTACAAAATAGCTGCGTGGGCTTCAGTTCTTCCCTGCTGCTCCTCAATATCCAAATGCACTAATAAAATCACAGCATTGATTGAATGAGCAGGGAAGTAAAATATAATGGTGTGTTTATATACAGGAAGGTAAAATGTATGATTAACAAAGAAAGCCTATTTAACAAATAACCTGTCTTTCTGAAACATCAGCTTGATAGTTTTAATTTTGATAAAAGAACTAAATATGTCAAACTACATAACAGCTGAATGTTTTCTTGAATTCAAAGAATCATAGAATCATTCAGGTTGGAAAAGACCATCATCAAGTCCAACCATCAACCCTACTCTACAAGGTCACCCCCTAAACCTATATCTAAGTGACTTTTAAACACATCCAAGGGTGGTGACTTCACCACCACCCTGGGCAGCCCATGCCAGTGCCTGAATCTGACCAGAGGGTGAGGGTTGAGCTTCTTTAGGTTTGAGGAAATGACAATGAATAAATGAAATCTGTAAACTTACTGCTAAACAAGAGAAATCAGTTCAGTCACATGGTGGGAAGCTGCCTGAGATGTGAGCATTTGACGAAAGCAGTTTGCTTACACAGAGAAAATATTTTCTGTTTATTTCAGTGTATTAGCTAGTCCATTTGAAATTCCAATAAAAATTAAGAGCAAGCTGGAAGAGAAGGCAGAGTTGGATGGTTTTCTTCTTCTATTCTTCTATGGTAAGCCAGCAGTGGATGTGGTTGGTGAAAATCTAATCCTAAGCACTGCAGGGCGCAGTCACCAACAGAGGGAATTATGGTCTCTAAATAGAAATTCTGGCAGAGTGCTGGAGTTTCTGGGAAGATAATCATTAACTTCAATGAAAATGTCTTGGTGGTCACTAATATGAAGTCCTTCTTTTTATTTCTCTAAGGAAAATAACTAGGAACAAATACAAAGCCAGAGGGAGTAGAACACCTCCCTGATGAGGAAAGGCTGAGGGGAGCTGGGTCTCTTGATCTTGGAGAAATTGAGTCTGAGGGGTGACATCATTAATGTCTATAAATATGTGAAGGGTGGCTATCAGAAGGATGGAACCAGGCTCTGCTCAGGGGCACCCAATGATAGGACAAGGGACAATGGGTGTCAGCTGGAACATAGGTTCCACATCAATTTGAGAAGGAACTTCCCAGTGAGGGTGACAGAGCACTAGAAGGGTCTCCCCAGGGGGGTTGTAGAGTCTCCTTGTCTTGGAGACATTTAAGACCCACCTGGCCATGTTCCTGTGCAACTTGATCTAGGTGATCCTGCTGTGGTGGGGGGATTAGACTGTATGATCTTTCAAGGTCCTTTCCAATACCCAATGTACTGTAATACAAATGGTGACTAAACCCAGTGACATTGAGCTATTTGACTTAAACTTTTACCTTCATCACATTAGGAAAGCTTAGAAGGGATATTTCCTTTAGAATTATTTTGACAAATATTGAAGAATATTCGATGGACATGAACGTTGGGATACAAACATAATTGCTTCAATTTTTTCAGTGATGACTCTGATGTCCAAGTGTGCATTGAGGAGCAAACAGGTTCCACGTGAGTGGATGCTTTTCCTTCACTTCATTTTTAAAGAACTTTACTTTCAGCAGCATTTTATCTATAATTTTCAATTAGTTCATTATTTTCTTTCAAATGGCAGTTAAATTTTAAGCAGTTCCATAAGAGTAAAAAGAAGACAGTTCATGAGGAAGCTTTTAGTTAAAAGGAGAGGGTTAAAACCTGGTTTATCTCAACAAAACCCCCCAGATGGTCTCTCTTTCTGTCTTCTGCTTTGTTCTTTTCCTTCTCTTCATAACCCAAAATGTCAAAATCACAGCCTCCATGCTTCTCCTAAACGAGAAAACCTACACATGTTCTGTTTTAGCAGAGCGTATAAATATGTGGTTCCATTCTTTCTCACTAAGGCCACTATGGATGTCTAGATTTTGCTCTGAATACACTTTGCTGACCTGGAATAGGAGGATGTAAAGCATCTAGAATGAGACAAATATGTCCTCTGTCCAGAGATTCTGATACCCTATGGGCTGCAAATGTGATTCTCACAGTTGGGTGTATATTTAGACAACCTGCTCACCCCAGAGTGAGGAGAAAAATCATCTTTCAAAAGTACTGAGAACTAGTTTTGTTGTTGGTAGAGACAGGACTAAGTCAGAAGGTCAGGGAACCTAATGCTGTCAGTAACCAAGCATTTACTTACATGTGAGTGTAGATACTAGTTAAAATGTCAGTGCTGTTGAAGTCACAGAATCCCAGAACATTAGGGACTGGAAGGGACCTCGAAAGATCATCCAGTCCAATCCCCCTGCCACAGCAGGATCCCCTAGATC
>JAOXOE010032641.1:0-10848 GCA_028565055.1 Phoeniculus purpureus
TCTGTGGGACTTGATCTAGGTGACCCTGCTCTGGCCGGGGGCTTGGACTAGATGATCTTTTCAGATCTTTTCCAATCCCTAATGTTCTGTGATTCTGTGATTTATTCAAAATCAGATGGCTTCAGCTGAAAGGGCTGAGAAAGAACCACCAGAGAAAGCCATACAAGATTTTTGCTGTACTGAAAGATGTGCATGGGCATTCTCATCATCAATAGAGACTGAAATTGAGTCTCCTGACTCCCAGGACAGGTTCTATCTGGTGGTGCACTTAATATAAGGCATTGAGTTATACCATATCTGAAGCCTGTTTTGAGGAGGGAGTTGGCAGTTGTTTCAGAAACAGGAAGATCTAGCAGGAAAAAAGACTGATAGAAAAATAACATTTCCTATGAAGATGCAGAACATTACAGACCTGCAAGGTCCCTGGATTTTCTAGAGGTTTAATACAATGCATTGAACATTTGTACAGAGTAATTTTGTGAACTTATTGTTTTATGAATTATCATCAAATCTTCTGTATCTTGACATGTATTACTGAACAAAAAATGACTACTTCCATTCAGAGTTTCAGATTGACACTGAATATTACAGTCATGAACATTTCATGTCTACAAATATCTTCACTGAGAATTTTTTCTGTGTATTATATATATTATTACACTCCTGACTATTTAAAAGAATACATATTCTCTTAATAGCTAGTCACTTACTCATAAACTGGAAGGAATAACATCGTTGTAAAATATAAAGAAACCTACAGCTCCTAATAAAATAGAGTTGTCAGTAGCAATTTGAAGTAGTGCAGTGACTTATCTCATAGAATCATAGAATTCTTTAGGTTGCAAGTGACCTTTAAGATAATTGAGCCCAACCATTAATCTAGTCCACCATCAAACCATGTCTCCAAGTGCATCTTATACAAGTTTTTAAATACCTCCAGGAAAGATGACTGTTCCAACGTGTGACAACTCTTTTGGTGAAAAAACTTTTTCTCATGTCAAATCAAACCTCTCCTTCAGCAACTTACTACTTGTGAGAAGAGACTAACATTCAGTCATTAATCAATAAATAAGCTTTGATGGAGCAGTGGCGCTTTGGGTGAGGATGCACTCATCGTACCTGTTCCCAGCAGCAGAGCTGCCCGAGGTGGGTGGGCAAGCCATGTGGCTGTGGCAGAGAGTGCACACACATGCTCCATGCTCGGCCACTGCTGTTTGTGTTGCTTCCCAGCCCCTGGGCATGGGGGCCAGGGCCACCACAGTCCCTGTCTGGTTGCGCCAGTGGCAGGGGCTGTGACAGTCAGGGAAAATTAAAGAATAAGTAGATCCCAATAAATTGGTATCTACTGCAGTATAAATCACTTCAAAGTAAGTAAGCAGAAAAAATTGCTAATTTTTATTCACGCTGTTTTTATTGGTGATCTAAATAAGTTTAGATGTATTTCTTAAGCTTTTAGTGTAGTTTCACACTGTAATTTTAGAAATCCCTCATTCAAGTTGCTAAAGAAGGTTTCCTCCTTCTAGAGGAAGTCACAGATTTGATACTCATTTCAATATTCAGGGACATTATTAAAGCCATCAGATGACCTTTCATAAATGTTCTTTACAACCTAAAACTAACACTTGGCTGCCACTAGTACTTAGATAAATGATGCATGCAATGTGTATCTGTGTTGCCACAGAAGTACTGAGCAGACACTTGCAGATGTCTGGCTGCCCTGATTAAAGAAAAGATTAAATAATTGTCAAAGCTCTAACCTCAACGCTACTCTTGGCCTGGAAAGTTTCTAAACTAGACAAAAATCTTCTTTCCTCCCTTTCAGTGTTTTGAAACAACGCACCTACGTAAAACACATTTGTACTATCTACTTCAAAAGATGGTGCATTCCTGCAGAAAGGAATTAATGAATTAACTTCTACTTGAACCATTTCTTTCTAATAACTACAAGTTATTTTCTTTTGCCCGCTGCGCCTAGCACCTAGCAAACATATGTTCAGACTTGGCTTGTCAACTTGCAGCAGAGTTGTGTGGTTTTGTCATCACAGAAATTTGAACTTGCCCTTGCTAGAGTAAGTGGAAGTCTACATTTAGGTACTCACTGGGCACTTCAGTTCAAAAATAAAGGACTCATACAGTTTTAGTGTTCCCATTTGTGTTGGTACATAAAGTAATATGTCTCTACAGGGGAAAGGTTCAAACTAAGGTTATTTGAGAAGTACCCAAATGGTAATGTATTAGTTTGGCATCCATTGCCATACATTCTTGCAGGACTCTTACTCTCTATATGAAATTTCTGTAATAACTTCAATAACATAAACAATTATAAAAGCTAATATGTTTTTCTGAAAGGAATTTTGAAGTTATCAGATGCATCGTATCTGGTATAAAGGGACATAGTCTGAAGTTACAGGTGTGGATGTTGCCCTCTGTCTCTAGAATTCAAGCTGAGCTATTGCAACATGACTGACATGAAATTGGAAGATTTATAGGAATTTATTGTGGACTTTGACACAGGACAATGATTTACAAATTATATCCTACTTGATAAACCTGATCATGTATACCAAATCAAGCAGATACATATGTTAACTCAGCTTTTTTCAATACAGTATTGTAAACAGAAGTGGCTTCCTGTCTGAGGAAGATTGTTCTAATCATTCATATAACCCAGGGCATCGATCTTGGTGCAAACTCATTTGTAGGTCAGTGCCTAGAAAAATTAATAATATACTCCATACCCCATAATTTTATTGCATATTTAGATTTTATGAAAAAGACATTCACATCAATTAGTGCTTATGTACTTCATATATTTCACTTTAGTTCATTTGCTAGTAAAAACAGCAGGAAAAGAGACAATACACAAACAATAGAAGAGAAAAAAGAGAAGAATCACAGGCCTATTGGTTCATTATCATTTGTCCTTTAGTTTTTAACAAAACAGTGGAATAAAATCTACTAGATAGTGTCTGTTTTACTTATTTAAAGTTGTACAATCAGTTTCAAGAGCAGCTGGTGACATTGGAGTCAATGTTTTCCAAAAGTTAATTGAGAATGATAGGAAAAAAAATCCGATGTAATATATAGCTGAACAGATTTCCATCTCACCCCAGAGAATCATTACACACATCTGTTCTTCATTCCCAGTGAACAACACAATTCCTCAGAGTTTCTTCCAAAGGATATGATCAACAATCCAGAAGACAAAGAGGCGTACGTGAAACACATGTTGAATTTTATCCACCCTGCATTAACAATTGCTCTAATGTAATTTCAAATTCATCAATATACGCTTTCCCATTAATTTTTGAAATACTATTATGGCTTGTTTTATTGCATTTACCATTAAAATTGCTGGCTATAAATACAGTGAAATAGTTTGCAATCTAAAAGGTATAGTAAATAAAATAAAAATATTGACTCATATCTATGTTTTGAATGGAAAAAACCTGTTTTGACGAGTTGATGCAGTTCTAAAGGTTGATGACATTTTCCTGAACATTTTCAGGTATTTAAATTCTGATATTTCATTTTAGTTGGGAAGTTAAATCAAGCTACATGTAAAAAATTAGAAGTACATTCATTTATCACATTTTCTCGGAGGTCATAGGTACTGAGTATTAATTTATCATTTGTTTGTTAACCTAGTAGACAGGTTTGAGGATTCCGCAAGTTGCAGTCTACCAACATTATGTTTATCAATGCATGACTTTTTTACATTATCTCTGGGCGTGGAGATACATTGCGCTTCCATAGGGAAGGGCAGACAGAGTCTGGTGAAAACAAAATGGTCCTGTTTCAGCTCAACAACCAAAAGCAGCTTTGACACAAATTTTGAAGGTCATATTGTCCAAGCAAAGACCTTTACCTGATATTATCAAACTTTTGCCTGCAAAGCAATGCTCTGACATAGCTTACTAGACCCATTCTGCTGCATTCTGGGAACACTGTTGGCCTTAGGTATGCAGTAGACACCTGCAGATATGAGGCAGAGGCACAGAGTTCCTCTTCGGAGCTTTGAGTGTGCTTACAGAATAGACTTGATGTTCAATTGAATGCTTTTATAATTCAAACTTCTACTTTCTGTTTAGTGCTGCAGTGCTCTTCTCTGTCAGATGAACTGTCTGTAAAAACATGATTCTTTTATTCTTTCCACAACATGGCATAATGCTTGTGTTCTTGTCTGTTGGGAGGAGAGAAACTTGAGAAGCCTATAGAAGGTTTGTGGTGGATATACAGTATGACATTAACAAGACATTACTTAAACTCCTTCAGGTATGTGTAGAGGAGCATATGCCCACTATTGGATATTTACCATCACTGCTGCACCGTAATAAGAAATGATGCTCCAAAAAGGAGACCCAGAAGAGTAATCCCATGTCAAAAAGTGGTAAGAACTTTTATTCCAAATACCAGAAATACCTCTGAGACTTAATTTTACCTCCAATGCAGTGTGAGAAGCCAGTTAATATATTGCTTTTACCATTGCAACTGCCTAACACAGAAAATTTTAAAGCAAAGTCCTTGGATGAACAAAAGTCACCAGAATTAGTAAATTATAGCTTGTTTCACTGGGAAATACAGCTGAGAGCAGTGCTTCCAAAGCAGACAGATGTTGGTGTTCCATACATCAAAAAGAAGTATTTTGTGTGTGGCTTTTTTTACGTGCTAAATCTGCAGAAAAGTCCAAAGCCCAAATGCTTGTCTTTGCAGTCACACAGTAAGTTAAAAGAATAAAGCAAACCCCTATGCTCTCTTAAGGCTTTTTGGTCATTTAAAATGAGTTAATTATCCTATCTTACTCAGTAGGGCTCTCAGATTCTGAAGACTGCAGCATTTAGAGGAACTCTCATTTACTAACACCTACAGACACTCTTCTAATCCAGTCTACCCCTGATAATTATCTTGGACCATAAGGACAGAGGAGTGTTTTCCATTTTTTCTTGCTAACTGCTTGGTAACAGATAAGCCTAAAAATCTTCATTTTATAAGCAAATCCTACTATATAATATCATCCTGTCCTATTGCTATGAACATTGCAAATGTTACCCCAGCATCTGACATACCATCTTTGTTCTGATTATTGTCTTCAACATATTCTACTGCCAGGAGGAATGCCATGCTTTCTAATGTGACAATCACTCAACCATATAAGGTTATAATTTACTGTTTAAAGCTTTCATCACCTGTCATCAAATATGGTTGCTGCTTGGTAATCTGTTGTGTTTTTGATAATTTCAATGTTACTTGATAGGAAAAAGGAATCCTTCACTTTTTCTTGTTCTGAATCACTGACCATCATCACTCCCTGCTTTGTTCGTATATTTTGTATTAGGTTTTGACCACATAGTTGGGAAGTCTATGAGAAAAAATTAGGCAATGATTTTAGCAGAACCACTGAAAATAAAAGAATCTTTGGCTAAATCACTTAATTCACAAACCTGTAGAAAATACAGGACAGGCTCTGGCTGTACCTGGCCCAACTAACACAACTTTATTATATGGCTGAGAAGGACCAGACAATTCAATCTAAGGTCTTTCCTAACAGGCTCTCAGACTCAAATATCACAACAGCAACTAAAGCTTGACCTGCTGTTAAGAATCTGCTAATAAAGCCCTCTGCCTGTCTTACAGGCAGCAGTATCAATGTACGGTGATGGGCTTGAGAGCCAGCCAAGTTTTAATTACAGCCTGGACTGTGGGACCTCTGTAACAAATAAATTAGCAAAGCCTCCTGCTGACTTTCTGTTCTCTGGACATCCATAATCTCCTTTCAACATATTATTAGAGTAATGGCTATAATATCTTTCTCAGTGGAGATATTATGGGAAGACTCATTCCTTGAGATTTCTAGTTTGGAAGTCATCAAATGCTTGAAACAGGATATAATTCTCCTACTTTTAGGAGCAATCTTTATATTGCAAATGTAGATCAGAAAATTAGCTGAAAACTAAATTAGCTCAGGTTTCAGTGCCCAAATATGTTTTGCAAATAAATTTATCTTTCTCAGGTATCTGCATGGGACTGAAAAATATGACACAGTGACCTTCAGAAGACTCTTCATTATCTGAACCAAAAATTAGTGGGCAGTAAGAAGCTGCAGAGCAGCCTAAATTGTAATAGTACTTTTATTCAGACAAATTTATTCCAAACAACTGAATCTGTGGAAACTGATAAAAGGCAATCCTTAGAATACTCCCAATCTGAGATGCCATCTGCAATATGTTTCCTTCATAATCTGTGTAATTCTTCTGCTAGTTTTAGAAACAACAGTTCCTCAGACATGTAAAGTCTTTTTAGAAATTATTTTGTGACTCTAATCTGTTGGGTCACAAGGATATTTAAATAGTAAGCTTTCTAAAGGAGTTTCCTGTAAATAGTCCCAACTTTTTAGATTTTACTGGGCTAATGTGTGAATAGTCTTCTTGAAAACAAACCTTCAGCCTAGCTGACCAAAAGGAAGAATTAATATTCTTTCAGGCAAAGCTGGGAAAACTTCATTCTTAAACACTGCTTCCATCATCTATCCACATTGTAAACAAAAAACAATGCAGACATTGAATAATTTAGCCTTTCTCCCAAGATAACTGCAAGGAGGTAATTCGAACAAAGACTCATTTAGCTGCGAGATCTTTCTGGACTTCTTTCTCTGGACTTCTAGCTGAGATGTCAAAGTATCAGAATGTAAACTTCATCTTGCTTCCCACTAACTGCTCAAATTCTACTATTCCACACTACTGTAGCTAATAGTGGGTTGTGTTTCTGGACTTCCAGATATACATTAACTTACAAATTACCCTATTACCTTGTTATTTTACCTAATAGAAATAAAGTCTAACAATTAAACTCTAATTCAGAAACTACATTAAGATGGTGCAACTGAAAATTCTCTTTCTCTTCCTTCCAAGATAGGAAACAGACAAGCACAATCTTAAAAAACTCAGTTAATATAAGCCTTGAATTCAGAATTCAACCAGCTACAGACATTAATAAGTATCTCTATTTTACACAGTGCAGGTTTCCTTCAAGGAAGTAGTGATGACGAAATTTTGCTGTCTTCATCAGACACTCTTGCAATTATTGTGTTTTATCCTGCAGTGGAAAAGAATGGTTTGCATTTAATGATCTACAAGTTCATTGTCAATGTATGGGCTGTGAAGTATGTCAATACGTCTGGTAGAACACTCGTAGAAAACATTAGTGTAGATTTTGTTTTAGTATAAGTCCACTTACTAAAGACACACGTGCTACCAAAATTCTATTTGAAAAAGTGCTCTCCTTCAGCAAAACAAAATCTAACTAAATGAGTTTCAACTCATTAAATCACACACACACACACACACACACACACACACACACACACACACATATATTTTTACATCTCTGGAGTGAAACCACTAATACTGATGTAAGGTGAAAGCTATGCTACCCTCATTTAGATTAAGAAGGAAATACAGAAATTTGTAAGAGTATGGAACAGGCCAGAAACAAAAACAATGTAAATCTTAAAAGTGCCAGGTACAGTGTGTTTTCTTCTAAAATATAAAAGAGAACAGATTCTGGATTGAGCTTTCTTCTCAAATAGGTCAGCTACTTATAGTATTAAGTTTAAATAGACTCTGGTAAAACATTTAATTTGCATCAAGGGCAAATATACTACTGTTCACATACTTTCCATAAAGTAAAATGGGACCTTAAGGCAATAACAAGAGGATCTTAAGATAATAGTATTTGTATTTCTGAATTAGAAAATTCTGGTCCAGATTTTTTCTAAATGAATCTGATGGGGTTTAAACAGAGTGAAACCATTTTCTGTATTGAACCCATTCTCAGAACATTTGACAGCACAAATTTGCTAGTTCCTGAAAATTAGGTATACTGCTGTGAATGAGTAATCATTTATAATTGGGTAGCAAATTAATGAGCTGAAGAGCTTAAAAGTAATGAAGAAAAAATATAGCCCAGATGAATTACAGGGAAAGAGTCGGACAACAAAATGATGTGTACAATACTTAATCATTTGCAAATATTGTAAAGCACAATTGCAAATATTTTCTTCCTACAAAGTATTCTTTTATTTACTTAGAAGGCAACACTTAACGATTTTCAAACTGCTATTGTGTTCTTTGCAGGTGTCTTAGCTGAAAGTAATTGTCTTTCTCTCTGTGACATGCATGAAAAATGCAGGATATTTCTTAAGAATGGTAGAGTACACGTCTCTGTGTGTGGTCTTGCACGTCCATGCACTTATTTGCATACACAATCAATTGCCGTTCAGTGCTGTACCTCCTCCAGACCCCCACAGATGCACAGTTCTACCTTCCTAGATAATGTCCACATTGCTCTAATACAATTAGTATGCATCTGTTGCTGTTTTGCTCGATGAAGATTGTTTTTATGTGCTGCATGCTAACTCGGGAAGGGTTTTCCGTTGGTTGTGAATGAGTAATGTATGTCAAGCACTTTTCCTTCACTGTAAATGTTCAAATGCTTTGCTAATTATTTTTACTAGATGAGAAGGAATTTTTTCATATGAACATCTCTTTTATTTTTCTTTTTTTACCACATTATTTCCAATGCCACTGGAGTAATAATGCTCTCGGATACTGAAAGATTTCTAAGAAAATTAATATTGCACTTTTCACAATAGACTGTTTATTAATAGGAATCAGATATAAGCGGTACGTATTGCTGAAATACAATGAGATGTATAGCATCCAAAATCAATGCACACAGACATGGGTTACAGGGCTGATCAAAGCCAGAACTGCCTTTTCAGTTGACAGGACAGTACTAAGACTCTAATCTAATACCAGTTTGGCAATAACATTTGCAAGTCCAGAACAAACATGATACCCAGAAGGAAAATTCATAAACATTCACACATAACCCTTCATGTTAACACATGAAGAGTGGGATATATTTTTTAATTTTCATACTTATTAGGTACCCGTCCAACAAGTTACCTCTAATAGCTTCATTCGCCTTCCTCGCAGAAGGGGTTCATCTTTCTTTAAGCTTCACCTCTTCATCTTTTTTCTAGGTAGTGATCTACTCACTGGCATGCAGTTGCTTACTAGAGCCATCGTTGCCATTACTCCTGGACTCTATAAAAAATGAACAAGGGAAAAAAGAAATTAATTTTAGACAATATCATCCCTGTGTTAACTAGCATCAACTTACTTGTGTCACTCTTTACTTAGAAAGAAGCTCATCAATTCTGTATAGGAGATAGAGGAACTCCTCATACCTCTTTATACATCTGTTTCTTAACAGAGCTGATCATAAAGGGTTACGTCAGGTATAGGTTAATATTGTGTGAGTACTCATGAATGTGTGCTATGAAATTACATGGATCAATCAGTAAACTGACATTTATGTCATCATGGTCATTGTGTAGAAGTTTTGTGAGCCATTTGTCTTGAGCTGAATGAGGGAGAAAAGTTAGCTTCAATAAAGGCTTTTTAAACGTTGATTAAGATTTTGTGTGTATCAACAAGCATTAGGCATTCTTGTCAGAACCTGAATATCAAAATGGTAGTGCAGCTGGCTTGTTTAAGCTTTTAGGTTTGAAGACCAGACAGGATGGTCTAAAGTTATTTAAATGTGACATCACAGTTATTCATATCGCCTCTTAATAAACACAAATGACCAGCGCGTGTTTTAAAGCAGGTAAAGAGAATTATATTAAGAGAATAATATAACAATACATATTACACAGGGGCCAGTTTCTGGATGAGAATTGAAAAAAAGAAGTCACTAAATTAAGTTGAAAACAAATCCCCTCAACTTGGCATTTTTGACAGGTAAGAATGTGATCTGCAGAGAGGATGCACAAAGGAGTCAGGCAGAGACTGATTTTCCCACAGGCAAATATTACCTTAGAATCTCATCTGGCCCCACCGTAGAAGAATGTCATGCTTTCACAGTTTTCCCCAAGCTACATGAAACTATTTTACTCATTTTAGTCACCTAGTCAAGTGGGAGATATGATTAAGGCTGATAGAGCAAATAACAATTTGGTCAGGTAGGTATTGACAATACTAACCTACCACCTGGTAGAGGTGTTGCATGAATGCACTAGTGCACTGATCTTTGCAATTGATAAATAAAGCTTTCCACCGCCTGTGAAAATAGTTTGACTTTGTTATCGAGTTCTGCCAGAAATGACATTGTGAAAGATAAATTGTTCTTAAATTTTGCATGTGTGCTTAGCTGTATGACAAGAATATTTTCCATTTATGTGCCATAAATGGTTCTCATTCAGTATTTTCCTAAAGGCAGGAACTACAATTCCCCATTGGGAGAATTTTCTAAGATATGATTTTGAGGTACAAAACTGACATATGAGTTTAGGGATAAATAGGAAAACTTAGAGTAACATTCCAGAACTCAGAATTCTGGTGATGTGTCCAGAACAGAAAGCTTAGAGTTCTACTAAACTTGAAAAAAGACACGAAAAGATCGCTGTCTCTGTGAACCACATGATTTTTCATTAAATAAGCAATAAACATTAGGATTTTAAAAGTGTAACGTTGTTTTCTCAAAGTCAAAATGATTAAATGAGGCAGGAGGTTCTTTCCTAATCATGGAATCATAGAATAATGGAATCATAGAATCACTAGGGATTGGAAGGGACCTCGAAAGATCATCGAGTCCAACCCCCCTGCCACAGCGGAATCACCCAGACCAAGTCACACAGGAACACATCCATGTTGTTTTCTACAAGTTCTAAGAACCCGCAACACAGGCTTTAAGATGAAAGTACCTGCCCCACTGTAAGTCACTATAGAATCATAGAATCAGTCAGGGCTGGAAGGGACCACAGGATCATCCAGTTCCAACCCC
>JAOXOE010032642.1:0-10847 GCA_028565055.1 Phoeniculus purpureus
TCCAAGTTTGCCTCTCCTCTCCTCTCCTCTCCTCTCCTCTCCTCTCCTCTCCTCTCCTCTCCTCTCCTCTCCTCTCCTGTTGTCTTCTCTCTTCTCTTCAAGTTATCTTTTCTCCCTTCCCTTTTTCTCTTCCCCTCCCCTCTCCCTCTCCCCCTCCCTCTCCATGGTGCACAGGGTGTGTTTTGAGTTGATTAGGGCAAGAAGCCATCCAGCACAAGCTGTGTACTAGGATGCCAAATCCACAGCCCAGTGAGGTGAGGTCTGCTACAGCGCTTAGCTAGGGAATGAAAGAACTTCAGACCTGGACTGATACAAGGGGGAAGAAATTTGCAGGGTAGGAGCTGCCGGTACCCACAGTAGGATAGATCTGATTTGGGCGGCATCTCTCCCCATGAAGCCAACGTGCCAGCGTTGTGGACTAAATAGGATTAGATGAACTTGAGTGATCCACAGTGTCTCTAACTTCCCACAGCAGCCACAAAAAGTTGGTCAGGGTAGACAGTGGAGTGTAGAAAGACATTCAGATGCTCTGCTTGGAATGTTTAGAGCCAGCCAAGGTGCTCTCCAGAACTCATGCGCTGTTCTGCTCGCGTTCACAAAGTGACAGACGCAGCCTCTCAGCTACAGAAAGACACCAAATAGCCAGACCTGGGCATTTTTTTTTTCCAAAGCAGCATTAGGAACATTCACCTTGCATGTAACAGATGGATTTCTTCGTCCCCTTTTTCTTCAGCTTCCCCTTCTCAAACTGACTTCCGTAGTACCTGGTGCTCACAAAAGCCCCCAAGCCACTGTATCCAGACTCATGCGGGGTGAATTCAAACCAGGTCCCTGAGAAAAATCAAATGTCTGTGTCAGTCAGTATCTGGAAGCAAAACTGAAGTAGCCCTTCTGTTGTTTTTCTTTCTAAACTCACCTGATGTTAGCTGTGAGAGAGGAATTGTCATGTGGGGAGCAAACTAAGCTGTAAAAACACTCTGACCACAGAATAATCCTGGTGGGAAAGGACCTCCTAGATGACCCAGTCCAACTATCCTCCCAACAGTAAACAAATTAAATACCTGACTGATCGACAAACACAAACTAACCCCCTCCATCCCTACCCCTAGAGCAGGGCACGAGGCACCATGGCTACACGTTTCTTAAACACCTCCAGCGATGAGGACTCAACCACCACCGGGAAGGCTGTTCCAGCGCCCAACCACTCTGTCTGTAAAGAATTTCTTGCTGATATCCCATGCAAACCTCCCCTGCCTCAACTTCAGACCATTTCATCCTTAGTTACAAAGGAGAAGAGGCCAACAACCACTTCTCTACCACCTCCTTTCAGGTAGTTATAGAGGACAATGAGGTCCCCCCTCAGATGTGCTCTTGGGTTCCTTCCTATCCTGGCCTGCAGCTGCCACATCACAAAGGTTGTGGTTTCCCACAGACCATGTGTCACGCTGTACAGTTCAGATCTCTCAAGAGCCTTCCTGAGGCTCATACACAGCCAACAGTCATTCTGTTCACACAACCTGCCTGCCCTGAAAGTCTTTAGAGTCGATGAAAGACCAAGCTGGACTCAAGTACCTACTGTTAGATAACAGTACTGAATAACAGAACTGGACACAACACTCCAGGTGTGGTCTCACCAGTGCAGAGTAGAGGGGGAGAAGAACCTCTCTCCATCTGCTAACCACCCCCCTTCTGATCCACCCCAGGATGCTGTTGGCCCTCTTGGCCACAAGAGCACATTGCTGGCTCATGGTCATCCTGCTGTCCACTAGGACCCTCAGGTCCCTTTCTCCTGCACTGCTCTCCAACAGGTCACACCCCAACCTATACTGGTAGATTCTTGATCCAGCTCTGAAAAATCCAGTTCCTCTTAGAGGGACCTGAGAACTTGTGGCAGGATGTCCAAAGGAAGCTGACACATGACCAAACAGAGGTGACATACCAATAAAAGTCAATGAAAAGCAGCTCTGAGGTGAAAAAGCAGAAGCTGAGACCCAGAGGATGCAGTAGAGCCATCCACACTGCGAGTGCTAAAGTGTCCATACAGAGTGCCGTTTTCTAATTCACAGAGATTAAGGAGGTTCTCTGGGTAACACGGATGGAGAAGAAGAAAGTGGGAAGAGTCTTGATCAAATTTCAGTCTAGCAAAACACTTAAGCACTTGCCTACAGTTTGGCTATTTTTAATCCCCAGCCTCAGGCAGAAGATGCAAAGAGAATAATCTCTGGTATTTCACCTCTCAGCAGCCTCTGATGCAGGCTGGACCCAGAACATTGTAGCTGGTCAAACAGTGTGGTTTAAATAAATCACATGGGCTGCTCAGGTCCACTATATCCTGGGATGCATCAAGAGGAGTGTGGCCAAAAGATCAAGAGAGGGGAGTCTTCCCCTCTACTCTGCTCTTGAGAGAAGCCATCTTCAGGATTGTGTCCAGTTCTGGTGTCCCCACCATAAGAGGGACAGAGATCTGTTGGAACAAGTTCAGAGGAGGGCCATGAGGATGATCCAGAGGCAGAAGCCCTCTGCTACAAAGACAGGCTGAGAGACCTGTGATTATTCAGCCTAGAGAAGACTTTGGGGTGACCTTACAGAGGCCTTCCAACATTTGAAGGGAAACTACAGGAAGGCTGGAGAGGGACATTTTACAAGAGTGTTCAGCAATAGGACAAGGGTAAATGGCTTTAAACTGAAAGAGAAAAGGTTTAGATTGGCACTTAGGAAGAAATTCTTCAATATGAGGGTGGCAAGACTCTGGAACAGGTTACCCAGAAAGGCTGTGGATGCCCCCTCCCTGGAGATGTACAAGGCCAGGTTGGATGAGGCTTTGAGCCACCTAGTCTGGTCAAAAAGCATCACTGCTCATGGCAGGGAGGTTGGAATAGATGATCACTGAGGTGCCTTCCAACCTGAGCCATTCTATGATTCTATGAATTAGAATACGTTTTTAAGGAAGCCACATAATGCCCATCTATAATAACAAATCACAGAATTACTGAGGCTGGAAAGACCTCTAAGATCATCAATCCAGCCCACGACCTGACATCACCACAGCCTAGACCGTGACACAAAGTGCCACATCCAGTCTGTCCTTCAACACCTCCAGGGATGAGGAGGTGCCTGGCAGTCCATTCCAGGGTCTGATCACCATTACATGAGGAAGGGCTTCCTAACATCCAACCTGACCCTTCCCCGAAAGCTTCAAGCTCTGCCCTCTCGTGCTGTTGCTAGTTGCCTGGGAGAAGAGCCCTACCCCCAGCTGACTACAACTTTCCTTCAGGTAGTTACAGAGAGTGATAAGGTCTTCCCGGAGTCTACCCTTCTCCAAGCTAAACACCCCCAGCTCCCTCAGCCTCTCCTCATCAGACTTTTCCTATAGTCCCTTCACCAGCCTCTTTGCTCTCCTGTGGACCCACTCCAGCACCTCTTCTTTCTGGAAACAAGGGGCAAAACGGCAAAGTAGTTAGGGATGAGATGACACTGACTTTGAAGCACCATGTGATGTATCAGTGGACTAATAGGGACTCACACAATTAGTGAAGGTCTCACGAGACAACGGAAACGTATGGTTGCTTGCAGCATTTCACCCTTGGCATTTCCCCAGCTGGGTGCTTAAGCACCCAACCTTATTGTATTTAACATCATCTTCTGGAAGAAGCAGGTTTTAACTGCACAGCAAGCAACAGGAATGGTTCTCAGTGCAGAAATGGACTAAACACCTAATGAATCTAAAAATAAAAATACCCCCTCCCCCCCCAAAATGCTGAGGAGAGGTTCAAGAAGAGTGAGCAGACAGAGCTGTGTAAGCAAATAGAACTGAATAGACTCCTGAGGAACAAAGGAAACAATTCTTGATGGGGTGACAACAGATGTTCTCCAAAAAAATTCTAACGGAGCATTTCAAACACAAAGACCTTCCTGTGGAGCCGATAAGTTTTACTGGCAGATGCGCAGTAATACATCTTTGGAAATATAATAAACCCCCCAACATTTAAGGTGTTATCAGGTCCTGAAAGCAAAAGTGATTCTTCATGTAGTAAGTGGTGGGTGGTGGTAGAGTGGGAAAACAGTTTGGGTAACAAAACACTGTCATAGGAATCTGCCATCGCACAGTAGTGAGAAGAGTAACTAGTCAGAGAGTTTGTTCTGCAACACTGCCAAGTCTGCTCTTTTGGAAAACAAGCCCTAAAGATTAGTGGGAGATGCACAGGCTGACCTAAGCAAACTAATACAATCCAGAGGAAGGGACACCTTCACTAGATCAGAGTGATCTAGTGGCCCTCACTCAGAGACCCATCCAACCTGGCCTTCAACATTTCCAGGGATGAGGCAGCCACAGCTTCCTTGGACAACATGTTCCAGCAATCCAGCACCCTCACACCAAAGAATTTGTTCCTCATGTCCAACCTCAATCTCCCCTCTTCAAGCCTGAAACCCTTTCCCCTTGTTCTCTCGCTACCATCTGTGTCAAAAGCCCCATCCCAGCTTTCTTGCAGCCCCCTTCAGAGATTGGAAAGCTGCTAGGAGATCACCTGGGAGCCTCCTCCAAGCTGAACAACCCCAACTCACTCAGCCTGTCTTCACAGGGGAGGTGCTCCAGACCTCTGATCCTTTGAGTTGTTCTCTGAACACCTTCCAGGAGCTGTGTCCTTATGTTGGGGACTGCAGAACTGGACACTACTCCAGATGGGGTCTCACAAGTGCAGAGAAGAGGGGGAGAATCACCTCCCTGCGGCTGACTGTAAAAATCCTAAACGGATATTAAAAATGGAAAAAAAATCCCAAGTTTATGGAGTTGCTCTTACAACAACTGAACTGCATCAGAACTGAGAGAAGATACGGATTTTCCTCCTGGTGTGGGCCTGCAGCATTCGCAGTGAGAGCTTTATGAAGGTTTTTAAAGGTTGGGCACCTCAAATTCTTTCTATAAACTCTGGCATTTACTTTTTATGTCTTTTATTTTTACAGATACAGAATAATCCTTCTCTGTCTTGTTGGAGTGTTGAAAGGATTCTTGACTACCTGCAAGGTCAGCAGATATAATTTTCTCTGGGAATGACGCAGGAGGATGACAGAGCACACTGTCTAATTATTTTTATTGCTTTGCAACTGTTTTTGGGAAAACAATGCAGAGAAAAGATTATTGCAGTGCAGTCAAAGCAATCAGAACTACTGAAACACTTAGGATGGACATCTTGATTGACAAGATAAAGCTAAAGCAGGCAACACAGAAAATCATCATAGGACAGACATTTTGATAAATATTACCATAGCAAATTTATTAATAACACAGTGGGACAGCTTTACATCTTGCATCACACTTTTCACAGCCCTTATGGTAAACATGCCACATCTGACAATTACAAGATAAAAACAAAGACCTCACTAACTCTCTAGTGGCCCTGCGGAACTATCTTCCTACTCAGTTAACCCTCTACAAACTTCACCAAGGCAACAAGCCTATATGGATGTTCACAATGTAATTCCAGCAGCAGCCAATTCAAGGTGCAAAGGTTATGCCATCTGTGGCACTAACTTCTAAAAGGCTTTACGGACAAAGCAGTAAGAAGTGGAAAGTTGTTAATACAAGATAGAGGATCAAGTGGAATCCCATCTAAAGGGAAGAGGGCACAGGGATGGAAGAATCCCACAGCATTTTTCTTTCCTGGCTTGGCTGACACACACCTTCTGTTTCTACAGAAACACTATCACTTGGAATAATAAAGTCTTACTCTGCTGGCCTGGCTACTTGGTTTCTGGGCTTAGCATACTATCTGATGGGCCTCACAACTGATCACACTTTCAACAGATTTGCACAAAATAACTGTTGTATTCTTTTAATGAAGCACAAAATGGACTGCTGAAATCATTAAGTCAAGTCTTCAGCTACTTGTACAGAGATAAAATCCATGTGTATAAGTACACATGGAGAAGTCTTGTGTTGTCCGAGACTATTTTTTTTTTATTAGAACATCCACAGTATCTCCCTTCTTTTCACAGCTATATGATCAGGTTCATGGTTAAAAACCAAACAGCAGACAAGTCACAGGATGATTTTAGCCATGAGATTTTATTTGATTCAAGCATTTATTTCCCATCCCTCTTCCTGTCTGTTTTTTATTTCAGGAAACAAAACTGAGGTGCACAGAGAGCATTCAGTAAATGAGACACAACAGAGAGATGCAACAAGTATCGGTGAGGGGAGCTAACAGAGTGCTCGTCTCTTTGGACCCCCAAGTAAAATGTGTGTCAGTACATACTCCAAAACTACATATTTTCTTACGTGAAAGAAAGAATTAACGTTCAGCAGAAAGCATTCCTTGTGGCTGGCTTACTCTCATTATGTGATACATCAGGTTAACGCAAATTTGGGAAAGAACAGGACTTCTTTACTAAGCTTTCTGTACACCAGTGTTGGTATAGTTTAAAACAGACTGAAAGTCACAAACTGCACTTTTAAAAAAAAAAAAAAAAATCAATGTAGAAACCTCATTTTTTGGTAATTCTCTTAAGAACACAGTGGATACATTAAGAACACATTCAACATTTCATCTGAAAAACAACAGAATAATCAAAATGTTTTAAAAACATCTACACTCAAGTTTATATCACGCTGAATTCTCACTTGGTTCCTGTCAGTTTTCATTGGAAGGTGAAAGGGTGTTTACAATTGGTCAAACAACAATTCTGCTGACATGTCACATGCTTCCCTTTAACAAGCATCTAGATAAATCCTGTCTGTCCTGAAGACTTTGGTCAAACAACTTTAAAGGACACAATCTATTCAACATAAAAACCTTTTTACAGCTTTATTAGTATAAAGAGTTCATTTTTGTGACATTTTGTAGTGTCAAACACATGCACTCTTTTCTTTTCGGAAGATGGTACATATTTCACTATCGAGAGTTGCAAAGGATGCAGAAGAATCAAAATAAGCAGAAGAATTATTTCCTCTTCCAGCCCGAGGGCACCCCAACATTGACCCTCCTTTTTTGTGATGTCATCCACAGGTCTAAGTTTCTATGCATCTGTTTTTCTGCTGTTGGTCAGAACTGACCAAATTTTGCAACTTGACCAAAACTCGTATTTAAACTTTACAGAAAGAATTATTTCAATTACTAGAGTATCACAGGACAAAATTTAGGGGCGTGAGAGTTTTAACTAACAGGATAGAAAAAAAGGCAGTTGATGTAGTTTGTGATATTTTAATCCATTTATAAACTGCCACAGAGTTATGAAATCAGATCCCAAGCGTAATCCCCGCCTATCCATGCCAAAACTCTCACCAACTTCAGCGGATGAAAGATTAAGACACACAACTCTCCAGCTCTCTGAAGCACTCTGCTTACAGTCACAGAACAGCATTAGTGCAAACTGCAGGAGTCTGCACATCTCACAAATTTCACTTTAGCAGCAAACTCAGTGCTCACAGGCACAGAGCAGTCACAAAGGAACTTGGCCCTTTGCGGTAAACTCAGTCCCTTGAGGGATTTTCATATATTATCATCTGTGTTCAATGCACATTGAACATTCAGTTCTGAAAAGGAACTAATAACTCATCAGCAACTGCAGTGGGTGACGGGATCCATCTGTAAAAATAAACTGCACCTATGAGTCTGTGACACTTACTGCCATCATTAAGGATAGGTTTGCATTTTTCTGAACGTCGCATTGGTGATGGTGAGCCGAGTAAGCCTTGCTCCGTAGTAATCTATAATGTAACTAGAGCCATCGGAAGGTCCAACGATCTACAAGAGAAAAAGAACCGAGACTCTTCAATATGGAGAGAAAGATATACTTTGCGCTAACATCTCAATTACTGCTAATTTTCCCATCATAAAATTAGTCATGCTTAATTAGTCAAACAGAAACTAGATTTATTTTGAAGTTATACTGTAGTTTAACTATTTTTTTGAGTGCTGTCTCAGAAGGAACGTTTCCCTAGGGCTTCTAATCAACCAAATTACAAAGCCAGGCGCTGGGACTAGGTTAAGCTGATGAGGATTTGAGTCACAAAATAAGGCTAACAAATGAGTGGGCTCCAAAGCACTTCCCTTGAACAAAGGAGAGCAGGCAGGAGAGAATTAGGCTGATGACAAGCATCTTTGAAATACTGCACAGGTAAGGAATGGAGAGAAGGAGAAGATCATGGGTTTTTTTGTTCTGGAAATGCTAAATTGACGTGAGGTCACCAGGGAGATGAATAAGAGAGATGAAAGATACTCTCAGCTGTGTCATTAAGTGATCTGAGGCAAAATGACTGGGACAGCACAAAAAGGAATTTGAGAAACTACTTTAAAAGATGTATATACAAAGATGTACTTCTAAAATATTTTTCTACAAACCCCTATAAACAATGTCTATAACCACAGTGCACTTTAAGTTCAACAGAGGTGATTTGCAATTCATGCTGAATAGATGCGCTGTAAAATAAGCCAATTTGGCAATTTCAGGATGTCACAAGATGTCACCCCAGCTGGGAATTTAACCATCATAAGACCTACAATCACAGCTCTAAGTTGATATAGGATTTGTATTTGGAGGAAAAGGCAAAAAAAAAAAGTAGCAATGTCTTAGCAACATCATCTCTTCTACACGCCGTAACAACACCCCAGATGATGGGCCCCGTCAGTGTAAAACACGTGCAAACACGGAGCTTCGGGATTCTGGGAACAGCAGGACATCTCATGAAGTCCAACACTGTGTCACAGAAAGAGCTTGCCGGCTCTGACAGTGAGTTTATGGTGTTATAGTTTCCAAGAGATTTATTACAATTGTTCATAGATGGCTTATCTATGTTTCAAACAACAAATATACTGATAGTTTGCATTCATAGTCTACAACATCAATAAATGGTTTTGCAATGCAAAGTTCTTAAGGCTAGAACTCAGACAACGAATTAGCAATCAAGTCAAAGCTTTAACTAGCAGTTTTGTATCTCGATTTAAAAACCCTGACTTACCTGCATTGAAATCAGTATGAAATCAATTAGGCTACCAATTCCACAAAATCCTACAGTGCAGAACTTCAGCAAACCTAAAAAAAAAAAAAGGGGGAAAACAAAATTTAACCGCAGCTTTAAGCCAGTCACTATGAAGTTTCTGGTGGCAATCTCATTCCTACTCTCTCCCCAGCCCACAGAATATTTCTATATCCTGAATACTTCTAAGACTTCTAAGAACTTTTTTTAACAGAGCAATATTCTTAACAAGGGAAGATGAGAGTTGATAAGTAAATTACTGGAAATTTTCCTTTCTTTGAGGCACAGATGGAAAAAAAATCCCAACTTGTGCTACAAAATTTACTGTTGAATAGAAAGAGCCTTTCTACCATCTTGTCATTGCAGCACATACTGATTTGATTTTCAGAACATGCTACTTGGGAGAACAAGCCTTTGTAGCATCTTTATGTTTTTGCTGAAATAGGAATTTATTTTGACTACATATATACACACACACATAAACATTTCTTTTTAACTGGCATTCAAAAATATTATTTTTCTCTGAAGAAATGAAAGATTAATGGAAAATATATGGGAATAGCAACAAAGAGATAAATGTTTCATTGGAAGGTGCCAGGCAAGGCAGACTTCAATTGGAAACTGCCTTTGGAAGGAGGCTGTCTTAACATTTTAATTTTTGTTTTAATATCAATAGTTTTTGTACAATGACTATAATACAATGAGTACTGTATATATTGTAATACTTCAGCTGAGCTAGGCTATTCTGAGGATGAGATACTCATTGTGGAGACATTTGTCTCTTCACCCATAGACAGTATGATGGGGAATGCAGACCTGTTGCATTTCAGTTGGTTGTAGGCTATGCTGCACAGGGAAAACAATTCCCTCATAAAAAGCCAAGCTTTACTGTGCTTACAGGGGACAGCACCCTTCTGAGGCAAGAGAGAAGCACATCAGCCAACTCCTGCTAGAAACACCATCTAGCTTCTTCACAAAGAATGAACCCACTCTTAGTCAAACACCCCCCAGTCTCCTGAACTCCACCCTCCTCCTCTGTACTCCCCAGAAGCAGCAGTGTGTCCCACATACCACTTCTGCAACACACCCTGTTTACAAGGGTGCACATGGAGAAGAGTGGGGGAATAGCTGCTGCAGAAGAGCATCCTGCTGTCCCAGTATAGCTCCCATAGTTGACAAGATAAAACTATTCTAGTTTATGAACTCCAGGAGACAGTTTATAATTCTGTGGGACAACAATGCAGTAGTCAGAGGCGCCAGGGAAAATTACCTAACAGGTAAGAAGATGAAAGAGTGATAGCAGAATGGTCTATGTGGATATTATAACTAAAGTAGAGGCACTAAAATGTGCAAAACACCAAGTATATCCTTGTTTAAAGCAACTTGTTCCCAGTGGTTGACACATGAGGCTGGCAGCAGGCAGATACATGTTGCCTGGGTATCAGTAGTAGTGTAGAAAAAGGGAAGGAAGAAGCCAGCTAAAGAAAAAAGGCAGTCTTGGTAAACAACACTTCAGACAATTAATTGTCAAACTCTGGTGACAAACTCTGGCTTTGTTATTATCTGCATCAAGTGCAGTTACCATTCAAGATATTTGTGACACTGTCTAATACCATCTCCTCTCAGCCCCAGCCCGGAACCTCACAGCCTGCAGGCATTGTAAACTGGCTGCAGGGTAGAGGTCAGAGAGTAGTGGTCAATGGGACGGAGTCTAGTTGGAGGTCTGTATCTAGTGGAGTGCCCCAGGGGTCGGTACTTGGACCAGTCCTGTTCAATCTAGTCATTGATGACTTGGGTGAGGGATTGGCATGCACTGTCAGCAAGTTTGCTGATGACACAAAGCTGGGTGGTGTCGCTGACACACCTGCAGACT
>JAOXOE010032643.1:0-10847 GCA_028565055.1 Phoeniculus purpureus
TGTTCCTGTGTGACTGGATCTAGGGGATCCTGCTGTGGCAGGAGGACTGGACTGGATGATCTTTGGAGGTCCCTTCCAATCCCTAACATTCTGCGATTCTGTGACAAGAGGAAATGACCTCAAGTGGTGCCAGAGGAGGGTTAGGTTGGACATCAGGAGAAATCTCTGCTCTGACAGAGTGGTCAGGGGTTGGAACAGGCTGCCCAGGGAGGGGGAGAAGCCCCCATCCCTAGAGGGTTTCAAGCAGCAAGTAGAAGTGGCTCTGGGGAACAGGGTAGGGTTGGATTGATAGTTGGACTGGATGATCTTGAAGGTCTCTTCCAACCTTAGTGAGTCTATGATTCTGTATCCCAAAAAGTGCAAATAATTGGCTGTCAAGACCAAATATGACAATTTTCAGGTGAAAATTATTTAGCTTTGCCCTGTTTCAGTATCCAGACAGTCAAACTACAATCCCCAGAGCTCCAAGTGAGTTCACTGCAGCTAGGGCTGTTGTCAAGACCATCTCTCACTCATCCTCGTATCGCTTGGGTGGTTTATTAAAGGCAAACCCAGTATATTTATCACAATGTTGGCTCAGGCTCATGACATCCATTTTCCTCACACTCACATTTCTAACTAACCAGAAGCAAACAGCAGTTTTCCTAGTGCAGTTAGAAAGTTCAGATCTATTTCCATGTCCTTTCCAAGCTCTTATCTTATTATAGTTAATTAATGACTGATGAACTGTTACATCTTCTACTGTCTCTTTGTGCTGGCGGCAGTCAGGAGAGATGTCTGGGGTAGTGTGGTTGGTGTTGCTGATGCTGGGCATGAAGCCATGGGAGGTCCCACCATGTCATCTTAATGAAATATCCTGTTCTGGGACCCTTAGTTCCAGAAGGACACGGAACTGCTTGAGAGAGTCCAGTGCAGAGCCACAAAGATGAAGAAAGTGTAGCACCTCTCTGATGAGGAAAGGCCGAGGGAGCTGGGTTTCTTGAGCTTGGAAAAAAGGAGCCTGAGGGGTGACCCCATGAATGTTGATCAATATGGAAAAGGTGGGTGTCAGGAGCATGGAGTCAGGCTCTGCTCACTGTCATCCAATGTTAGGACAAGGGGCAACAGGTCTCAGCTGGAACAGAGGAGCTTCCCCATCAATCCGAGAAGGAACTTCTTTCTAATGAGGGTGCCAGAGCCCTGGAAGGGGCTGCCCAGAGAGGTTGTGGAGTCTCCTTCTCTGGAGGCATTTAAAGCCCGCCTGGCCATGTTCTTGCATGACTTGATCTAGAGAATCCTGCTAGTGTTGGGGGGATTAATGTCTGGATGATCTTTGGAGGTGCCTTCCAATCCCTAATGTTCTGTGATTCTGTGTGATACTGTTATCTTCACAGAATCGTCCAGTCCAATCCCCCCACCACAGCAGGACCACCTAGACCAAGTTGCACAGAAACAAATCCAGGTGGGTTTTAAATCTTTCCAGAGAAGGAGACTCCACAACCCCCCTGAGCAGCCCCTTCCAGGGCTCTGGCACCCTCACTGGGAAAAAGTTGCTTCTCATATTCATGTAGAACCTCCTCTGTTCCAGCTCACACCCACTGCCCCTTGACCAGTCATTGGATGCCACTGAGCAGAGCCTGGCTCCATCCTCCTGAGATCTACCCTTCACATATTTACCAACATTCATGGGGTCACCCCTCAATCTCCTCCAAGCTCAAGAGACTCAGCCTCCTCAGCCTTTCCTCGTAAGGGATGTATTCTACTTCATCATCCTCCTTGCTCTGCACTGAGCTCCCTCCAGGAGCTGTGTGTCCTTCTGGAACTGAGGGGCCCAGAACTGGACACAATACTCCAGATGTGGTCTTACTAGTGCAGAATAGATCTTCTTGGGTTGGACTTTCACATGACCTGCTCATTGTTTCTACTGCGGTTTGAAGTCTTCTGGGGAGGTCTCTGAACACTTCTCCCTGCCAAAGGGGATCCCAGGAGCTATCTGCTTCCTTATCCATGGGATTAAGATGTGCAGAAACAGCACCAATTCAATTTTGAAGAAAGAAAAGAATGTTATATTTAGAGATTGGTGGCCACAGCATCCTTATCTCAACCAGATAAACAGACAAATGGTTTGCTGGTGTGATTACCCAGAGACAGAGGGAGATGGAAGCTGTGGTACTGTCACCTGATTTCTTCCAGACGAAGAGTGGAAAATCATGCCCAGTAAATTCAGCATGGTATTTACAATGTTCATTTGAGCTACAGATTCCTTTTCTACAGCAAAACCTGGTCTGATTTGGCCAAAGTCACTAGAGAATTCACCCAGGGTCTCAACGACCCTGATGCTGTGCATCATCAGCCACCAGAACGTGCCCAGCTTCCAACTCCAGCCATCAGACTGCATTATTCCTGCTACCAGCCTACTGAAGTAGGAAACCCCATGTGCAGCATCCCCCCTAAACCCCATACTGATGAAGACCCCGTGGTCTTCACCCAGCAAAGACTTTCCTCAAGGCTTGCGGGACAGCAATTAAAATCACGAAAGGGTTTCCCAGGTTGTAGGAGGGAATTGGTGACCTTTGCTTGCAGCCCCCTGCGAACACTGTTCCTTGAACCTGGGGTCAAGCTGAGGGTTTTAGGAAAGTTTAAAAGAAATGCTACAACACCCAGGACGGCTAATTTTGAGTGCGTTGGGGTCGTTCGGAGACGAATTGGTGTAATGAGGGCACTGGAAATGGAAAGAGGAGATTAAAGCTCTGTTTGTCATGTACAGCAGCTCTTATCAGCCCTTCCCAGCTGAGCCTGGCTCAGATTAAAAATGATCTGAGAGAACAGGGTCTGACTGCAACCGTGGGTCTTCCCTTGCAGGCTAATTATAAAGTGCATATTAAACACGGGGCCGGCGACGGAGCAGCTGCAAAGGTCTTTATCTGTATTAAGAGACTGTCCACCTACATAATAAGAATCTTTATTAAGAAAGGAAACTTTAAAAGGAAATTGCACGTAATGGCACATTATGCATTTCCCTCACCCCACGCCTCCCTGCAACAGCACCCGCTGCAGCGACGTTTGAGTTTGCACCTCAGGGTGATGCTCTGGGGCTTGTCCAGCCACACTGGGTGAGATGCATAGGAGAAAGCAACCTAGGGGTGCTGGTGGAGAGCAGGATGGCCAGGAGCCAGCAATGGGCCGTTGATGCCAAGAAGGCAAATAGCAACCTGGGGTGGATCAGAAGGTTAGTAGATGGAGAGAGGTTCTCCTTCTCCTCTACTCTGCCCTGGTAAGACCATATCTGGAATGTTGTGTCCACTTCTGGGCCCCTCAGGTCCAGAAGGACACAGAGCTGCTGGAGAGAGTCCAGTGCAGAGCCACCAAGATGATGAAGAGAGTGGAGCATCTCCCTGAGGAGGAAAGGCTGAGGGAGCTGGGTCTCTTGAGCTTGGAAAAGAAGAGGCTGAGGGGTGACCCCATGAATGTTGATAAATATTTGAAGGGTGGGTGTCAGGAGGATGGAGCCAGGCTCTGCTCAGGGGCATCTAATGATAGGACAAGAGGCTCCGGATGTTAGTTGGAACAGAAGAGGTTCCCCATCAATCTGAGAAGGAACTTCTTCATGGTGAGGCTTCCAGAGCCCTGGAAGGGTCTGCCCAGGGGAGCTGTGGAGTCTCCTTCTCTGGAGACATTGAAAACCCATGTGAACGTGTTCCTGTGTGACTGGATCTAGGGGATCCTGCTGTGTTGGGGGGATTGGACTGGATGATCTTTCGAGGTCACTTCCAGTCCCTAATGTTCTGTGATTTTTAGGGGCAGATGAGCTCCAGTTGTCCTGCAGATGCTGTTTGTGAGAATAAATGGACGGGGAGGGCTCTGCTGTGTTTACTCCCTGCACTTTCATGTTTCAGTCATAAATAGAAGAGATCAGGCTTTAAAGATGATGAGATGAATAAGAGCGAGCAGCAGCCCGATGCCATTAATTAGCGGTGCTTGTGCTCTGGAGCTGCTGCTGCGCTCGTTTTCCAAAACATTGACCCTTTTAATTGTCATTAAACCGAGGAATAAAGTGCAGGAAAATCCATCTCGGTCGTCCCAGCAGCAGCATCTCGCGTGTGACCCAGGCTGCAGGTCAAACCCAGTTACGCGATGGTTTTGTCCTTAGTGGAACTCGAGCACGACTGCTCTGAGGAGCTGCTGGGGGGACTGGGGGAGGTTAACTGGTGAAAAGGAGGCTGAGGGGAGACCCTCTTGGTGTCCTCTGGCAGGAGGTTGGAGTGAGGATGGGCTCAGCCTCTTTGCCCTGATGCCTGCTGATAGGAGCAGAGGAAATGGCTGCAGCCTGCACCAGGGGAGAGTTAGGCTGGATATTGGGAAGAGTTTCCTCCCCTAGAGGGTTATCAGACACTGGCCCAGTTTGCCAGGGCAGGAGGGGAGTCCCCAGCCAAGCAGGGACTGAAATGACTGTCCCTGGTGCTGAGGGGCAGGGGTTAGGAGTGGATGACGTTGATAACATGTGGTGCTATGGGAGCTTTTTCCAGACCTGAGGCCACCACCCATGGCCACCAGCTGCTCCATAGGTTGCTTTGTCATGGAAGAGGATGGTGTGCAGCTGCCCAAGAGCCAGGATCAAGGCCAAGCTTTTTGTGGAGTTACAGAGGAGTTCAGCTCTCAGCCTTGAAGCCATCTCAGATTCTCTTTGGTTGGAGGAGACCTTTGAGATCATTCGGTGCAGGCGGTGCCACGTGAAGTGCAAAGCTGGGGTGCCAGATCTGGATGAGATGCTCATGGTCAGGAATCACTGCTGCAGTGGGGAAACAGCATTTTCCTACCCTGTGTTGGTCTTGTGCTTCCTCCTCCACGCTGAGATGGAGGGAAATCCTCTGGGGATGGAGTTGAATCATAAAATCCCAGACTAGTCTAGGTTGGAAGTGCTCACCCAGTGCCAACCCCTTGCCATGGGCAGTGACACCTCTCACCAGACCAGGTTGCCCACAGCCCCATCCAGCCTGGCCTTGGACACTTCCAGGGATGATGAAGCAGCCACAACCTCCCTGGGCAACCTGTTCCAGGGTCTCATCACCCTCATGATGAGAGAATTCTTCCTGATATCCAATCTAAATCCTGACTCATCCTGCTGTGCAGTGACCATTCCCCAGTCATCTGGCCATGTGATTCAGAGATGCTGGTTGGGATGGCAGGTGTGGCCAGCACTGGGCTCTGTTCCATAGGTTAAAAATCTGAATGTATTTCCTTTGTGCTCCATTAGTTTTATTTTTAACTCCTGAGCAAGTTTATATTTTGTAGTTTTACTAGTATTTCCCTCCCCACCCAGTTTTCCATCTGCTACTGTGATTAATTTCATCTCCAGCGTTGCGACGCCAAGCCTGGAGCACGTGGAATGGAAACCGTACCTAGGTTATTTGGCTCGTAGCAGCAGACATGAATAACTTTGGAATTTCTTGGGGGGAAGAAGAGAAGTTACGTGTTTTGGGAGCCAAACCATGATTGGGAACGGGCTGTTGCAGACAGCGAGATGCCATGTAGGACCAAGCCACAGTCACTGTAGAGTCACAGCTCCAGGCTTCTGCTCGTAGGTGGTTCCAAGGAGGTTTGTTGGGGTTTTCCTCCCCTTTTCAGTCCTGGAAGGGGTATGATGGAATGGAAATCCACTGTGTAGGGAGGATGGTGGGACTGCTTTGTTGTATGGCCCAGGATGGGATCCTAATGTGTTCAGCCTGAAGAAGAGAAGGCTTCGGGGGGACCTTCTTTTGACCTTCCAGTACCTGAAGGGGGCCTACACAAAGGCAGGAGAAGGTCTTTTCAAGAGGGTTTGTATGGATAGGACAAGGAGCAATGGGTTCAAGCTGGGAAAGGATAGGTTTAGGCTGGGTATTAGAAAGAAGCTCTTCAATGTGAGGGTGGTCGATGGCCGGAATGGGCTGCCAGGGGAGGTGGTGGGGACCCCATCCCTGGAGTCATTTAAGGTCAGGCAGGATGAGGCTCTGAGCAACCTGACCCAGGTGGAGTTGTTCCTGTGTAGGGAGGTTGGACTAGATGACCTCTGGACATCCCTTCCAGCCTAGAACATTCTATGAATCCATCCTAGTGGGACAGGCTGCCCAGGGAGGGGCTGGGGGTGCACAAGCAGGGGACACAGGCAGGAGAGAGTGGGGCTGTTCCTGTTGTCTCGGGGTGCAAAAGTTAACGCTATCAGAAGCCTTCAAACATGAACTCTTCCAAAAGCTACTGGTAGGTCACAGACCTGTAGTGAACTAGGAATCATTTGGTATGTGAAGCCCATCGTCACAAGAGCTGGAAGTGTCCAGGCGCCTTGTGTGAGTCATCCAGAGAGAGCAAGAAACCCAGACTGGAGTCAGGACTACTGCACCGGGTACGGTCAAGCCAGGCCAATTCAGTAGCCGCCTTCACAGCGGTTCCTGATGCAACAGCTCGAGGTTACACAATGAGACAGAGCACCTTGGATTCCAGAGGGCCCATTGGCGTGGTGCCATGCATGAGCAGAAAGAGGATGTATTGCTTCCCACTGGAGTAAAAATAGCCGGTTTGGAAACTGGTTTTCCAGCAGGGAGCGGCTGTTAATGGGAAGACCAGCTGAATCATGGAATCACAGGACGGTTTGGATTTGAAGGCATCTTGAAGATCATCTAGTTCCAGCCCTCAGAGCTGAAGAACAGCCTGAGTGCAGGTTTTAGAGAAGGTCTGATCTACCCCTGCATTGATTTCTACAAAATCCTGGGTTATTCTGCTCTTATGAGACCCCACCTTGAATCCTGCAGCTGATTCTGATGGCCCCAACACCAGAAGGACATAGAGCTATTGGAGCAAGTCCACAGGAGGCCACAAAGATGATCCAAAGGCTGGAGCACCTTTGCTGTGAGGACAGGCTGAGAGAGCTGGGGTTGTTCAGCCTAGGGGAGAGAAGACTCTGGGGGAACCTTAGAGCTGCCTTCCAGTACTTGAAGAGAACCTACAGGAGGGCTGGAGAGGGACTTTTCCCAAGGGGATCCAGCGACAGGACAAGGGGAGATGGTTTGAAACTGAAGGAGAGGATGTTCAGACTAGATCTGAGGAAGAAGTTCTTTAGTGCAAGGGTAGAGAGAATCTGGAATCGACTGCCTGGAGAGGCTGTGGCTGCCCCCTCCCTGGAGGTGTTCAAAGCCAGGTTAGATGAGTCAGTGAGCAACCAAGTCTGGTTGAGAGGCATCACTGCCCCTGGCACAGGTTTGGGGGAGATGAGTGCTGAGGTCTCTTCCAATCTGAGCCAGTCTGGGATTCTCTTTGGTCCAGACACTGCCAGCCTTGACCAAGGTGTTGACTGGGGTCAGGAGTGCTGGGACTCTGACCTGGAGGCTGCAGGAGAGCTGAGCCAAGAGACAAGAGATCCGATTCTGTAGGTATCTCGTAGAGGGGGAGGATGGAGTGATCCTGTCTGACAAGCAGACATCCTTGTGCTGTGAGTGAGAACGGCTTGCGGTAGCTTCCAGTAAATGAGTGCAGCTTGATCCTGTTGCCAAGAAGCCCATTCACGCTGATTTGTGTATAAAACATAAACCTTCATGTCAAACCAACGCTGCCAACATGAAGAGCCCTGCTCCAAGTACATTCCCTCCTTAACCACATGAGTGATGAAGCCAGAGGAGCCATTTCCCTTCCAGTTCCCTCCAGAAGAGATGGAGGAAGGGGCTGGAGGGGCTGCTGGGATGGCTCACTGTGTTTTGCCTTCAGTGGAGGGTCTTGTCTGTAGCTTGGTCATGGCCTTGGACACAAGCAGGTATCAGAAGGGCTTTAATTTTCCTCTTGAGAAGCAAGGAGGTGCAGGTCATCCCCTGTTTCCACACAGGAGTTTGGACCTGGCTGCACACAGTGCGTTCACGAATCGTTCTGATAAAATCCCAGCCTTGTTTGGGTTGGGAGCTCAGAACTCCCCCAGTGCTAACCCCTTGCCATGGGCAGTGACACCTCTCACCAGACCAGGTTGCCCAGAGCCCCATCCAGTGGCCTTCAACTCTTCCAGAGATGACAGAGCAGCCACAACCTCCCTGGGCAACCTGTTCCTAATTTTACCTGTTGGAGCAGGACAGGAGGTATCTGAAGTGGAATTGTTGAAATCCATGAGGTGGTAGCGTGGAGCCAAGGGCTCTGCATTTCACAATGAGATCAGATATCATTCCTTTCCACGTGAGATCACCGGAAGCTGCTGCCTGGGTCTTGTTTTCCCTGTTTCAGGCTTTCCTGGGTGCCAGGAGGGAGTTCTGTGGAGGCTGCCAGGCAGGGTTCTTGTCCCAGTGCCAGCCCTGGCTGGGTGAGCTGATAGCCAGAAGATCAGAGTTAGACAGGGGGATGTGTGTTGCAGGTAGACGGTGAAGCTCTTCCTACAGCTGAGGTTGAAGGTAGCTAAGAAACATGTTTGCATCCTCGGAGGGATGGGATGGGGCTGGAAAAAGCCCCGGGAGAAATACCGAGCAGTGCATTAGAATGATAAGTAGGGCTGATAAGGTGAGATCCAGAGGAGAGCAGATAGGATCAGCGTGTAAATACTGTCAGCATGACGGCGCAGATGAGCCAAAGGAAGGGTGTTCGTTACCCGATGGAAAACAAGCTCTAGGAAGGGCAGTCGTCCCAGCAGCGGGGCGGTGGAGGGGATCCCCACTGGTGGATGATGCTCCTCAGCCAGTCAGAAATGGTCTGGAAGGCTTCACTGTGGATTACCAGCTCTGGCCAGTGAACTTGTCGGCTCTCCCACAACACCCAACATCCCTCCAAGGTCACCTGGATGTTGTGGTGCCTATCAGTGGGGTCAGCACAGCAGCATGAGGATGGCCTTGGTGCTTGTTGCCCCTGTCTGGTGACTTAAATTTTATAGTGTGCCCTTCGGAGTGGGCACGGTGTCAGCAGGCTGGGCTGGCCATAGCAGATGCTCTGCTTGGTGTTTGGGGTGGCCTCAGGGTCTGGACAGTGCTGCCCTCCAGTGCCAGCAGCAGTCTGAGGCGGACCAGCAGAGGCCTGTGGTCCTGAAGGGTTAACTGGGGTAACTTGGAATGTGAGCTGCAGATGGAGAGCTCCTGGGGAGACAGGTGCTAAAGATCAAGAGGTCATGGAGACAGAGGTGCTGAGAACCAAGAGGTGCTTAGGGTGTTTTAGTCAATCACTTGATTGTGCTACTCAGCACTGGGCTGATAGGGAGCTCTCTAGGCTTGGTGTGTATGAAGCTCTCGGGGTGTTGCCAGGTTCTCCAGGAGCACAAGCATGAGAGCTATGCTGTAGGTTGAGAGGATACGGCTCTTGGGAGAAAGGTCTTGGGGCCAGGGGCCAGCGTGGGCCACCCTATCCCAGAGAACCACCCATGGAAAGTGTCTGAGCCACCATCAAAGGAGGCAGGAGGCGATTGGCATCATCTGATTGCTGTCTCTGCCCTGCTCCTGGCTCACGGTGGGGGTTGTCTCAGGGTTGGTAGCTTTGTGTGTGAGAGGAGCACAACGTCGTGGTAGGCAGCAATGGTCCTGCTAACCTCTGGCATCACTGGTACCCTCATGAGATTGATGTTTCTAAACCTGGAGAGCACTGAACTAAAAGGAAACAGCACTTCAAGGTCTCATTTGGAGAGAACTGCCCTTCTGCAGTCCCCAACCCACACGTGGAGCGTGCGTTCCCCTCAGGAGTGTGCTCAGGCAGGGGCAGGTGAAGGCACAAGGGAATGTGGGGCACCACGGGGACCCGTCTGGGGTGGAAGGCAGCTCCTGTGCCAGGAAGAAGTTTCTCCCCAGGGCCAACTTTATCTTCCTCTGTCCTGTCTCTTGTTCCTTGGGAGAGGAGTAGCCGGAGTCTGAGCCCGCTGAGGTCCCTCATGTTTGCCTTCTCTCTCTCTCCACAGAATGCGATGAACTTGCCCCCCGACAAAGCCCGGCTACTGCGGCAGTACGACAATGAGAAGAAGTGGGAACTCATCTGCGACCAGGTAAGGGGGCTCTGGAGGGCTCTGGGCAGATGTCTCACTGAGAGCCCCCATCAGTGGAGGGCAGTAGTTACTCTGTGTTTTTGCCACAGAGGGGTATTTCATAGTATCTTAGGTTCTCTGTGCTTGGAAGAGACCTTTCAGCCCATAAAGTCCAACTTTGGCCCCAACCCTGCCAGGTCACCCCTAATCCCTGTCCCTCAGCACCAGGTTCAACATCTCCAGGCACAGGGACTCCCCCTCTGCCCTGAGCAGCCTGGACTAGAGTCTGGTAACCCTTCGCGGTAAGACATTCTTCCCTCTCTGATGTCTCCAGCTGCCCTGTGGCTTTCTTTGGCGGGGGGGTGCTGCTTATTTTGCCCAGCACTGAGGTACCAACCTGCACTAACCTCTCAGCGAGTTATTTCTCATTGATCAGTCTTGATCTGTCTTGATCTGTGTGAGGTGAAGGAATTGTCTGCACCTGGGGAACAGGTCTGGTAGGGAGAGGCTGAGGGAGCTGGGGCTGTTCAGCCTGGAGAAGAGGAGGCTGAGAGGAGACCTCACTGCTCTCTGCAACTACCTGAAGGGAGGTTGGAGTGAGGCAGGGATTGGCCTCTTCTCCCTAGGGACTAGCAATAGGACCGGAGTAAATGGGGTCACAGCATCATTAGGGATTGGAAGGGAGCCCAAAAGATCATCTAGTCCAATCCCCCTGCCACAGCAGGATCACTTCACTGGAGAAGGTATACAATCAGAATCACTCTGGGTTGGAAGGGACCACCTGATCATCCAGTTCCCACCCCCCTACCATGGGCAGGGACACCCCACACTAGACCAGGCTTGCCAGGGCCTCATCCAGCCTGGCCTTAAACACCTCCAGGGATGAGGCCTCAACCACCTCCCTGGGCAACCCATTCCAGGCTCT
>JAOXOE010032644.1:0-10845 GCA_028565055.1 Phoeniculus purpureus
CCATCATCCCTGTGGCTCTGCGCTGGGCTCTCTCCAGCAGCTCTGTGTCCTTCTGGAGCTGAGGGGCCCAGAGCTGGCCACAAGATTCCAGCTGCAGTCTCAGCAGGGCAGAGTAAAGGGGGAGGAGAACCTCTCTCCATCTGATAACCAACCCCCTTCTGATCCACCCCATGATGCCACTGGCCTTGGCCAGCAAGGCCCATTGCTGGCTCATGGCCATTCTGCTGGCCACCAGGACCCCCAGGTCCCTTTCTCCTCCACTGCTCTCCAACAGGTCAGTCCCCACCCTATGCTGGTCCCTGGGGTTGTTCTTGCCCAGATGCCAGACTCTCCACTGCCCTTGTTCTAGTTCATTCAGTGTCTCCCTGCCCAGCTCTGCAGCCTGTCCAGGTCCCGCTGAAGCAACATTAAATTACTTCAGAGTGTTTGCTAAAGCAGAGTGTTTCTGAAGCTGCCAGACTTTAGCCATGGGACTCAGCAGGCAGGACTTTCTTGGGACCACACTTGTTTTTAAGGTTTCCCTTCCACTGTTTGAGGATGTCGTGGAGCTGAATAGCTTGCAGGAGGACCCACGCCTCTCTCATAGGAGATCAGTGTACTCATGGCAGAGTCCTTGTTATGGTCATCACTGAGATGGTTAGTTCTCGCTTGATCGGCAACTGACGTTTCTATAGGGTTCTCCCTGACAAAACGAAGGTGGTTCTTCTGTTGATCAAGCAAGAAAAATATGGAAGAAGTTCTCACAGGCTGCTGATGTCTGACACTGTCCCCACTGTAACAGCTCCCAGGGCACACAAACGTCATGGTTGTCAAGTGTTCCGCTTGCCTTTGCCCTAGAGACGTCATGGTTGTCACTGGAGATAGAGCGCTGGACCTTTCGCTCCAAACACATAAGCTCTCACGGTCGGAGCTACTATCATGTTGCCAGCGTGAGGAGACCGTGCAAATTGGCCAACATAACGCTGCTCGTGTGGGAACTGGCGGCGCTAATTCCCATGTGAATCCTGCGAGCGAATGGAGGGCCAGGGAGATGCTCGCCCCAAGGCTTGTTGAGGCCAAGCTGCCTTCCGGCCATTGAGGAGAGCTGTGCCTGCTCTCCAGCCAACTCTGCCTCCTGAGTTCTCACTGAAAGTTGCACCAGCCACGCGATAACTTTTCCTCTTCACAGGATCACAGAACAGTAGGGATTGGAAGGGATCTCGGAAGATCATCCAGTCCAATCATAGAATCCCAGAGCATTAGGGATAGGAAGGGACCTCAGAAGACCATCCAGTCCAATCCCCCTGCCACAGTAGGATCCCCTAGATCCAGTTATTAGGGACCAGATCGGAAGGGACCTTGGAAGATCATCCTGTCCATCCCCCTGCCACTGCAGGATCTATTGACCTGGAAGTGCTGGGTGTGGAATAATCTGTAACACAGAGTCACAGAGCATGATCCACCCGCTGTAGCAGGGAGATTGGACTAGATGCTCTTTTGAGGTCCCTTCCAATCCCTAATGATTCTGTGACTGATTCTATGCTTGATTCTATGATTCTATGATTCCATGACTCTATGTTTCTATGATTGATTCTATCATTCCATGGTTTTATGATTGATTCTATCATTCTATGAGTCTGTGATTCCAAGAGTCTATGATTCTATGCTTCTATGATTGATTCTATGATTCCATGATTCCATCATTCTATGATTGATTCTATGATTCTAGGATTCTGTGATTCCAGGATTCTATGATTCCATGATTCCATCATTCTATGATTGATTCTATGATTCTAAGGTTCTATGATTGATTCTATGATTCCATGATTCTGTGATTGAGTCTATCATTCTATGATTCTATGGTTCTATGGTTCTATGACTGATTCTATGATTCTATGATTGATTCTATCATTCTATGATTCTATGATTCCATGATTCTATTATTCTATGGTTCTATGGTTCTATGATTGGTTCTATGAGTCTATGATTCTATGAACATTAGGGGTTGCAAGAGACCTTAAAAGATCATCTAGTCCAATCTGCCTGCCAAAGCAGGATCCCCTAGATAGAACATGGCCAGCTGGGTTTTAAACTTCTCCAGAGAAGGATCCATGGATGAAGACCCATTTAAAATCAGCTGGGGATCTCTCCACAAGTTTGGGAAAATGTGGATCACACCATTGGCAAGCTGCCCTGGTGAGGCCACATCTGTAATCTTGTGTCCAGCTGTGGGCCCCTCAGTTCCAGAAGGACACAGAGCTGCTGGAGAGACCCAGCACAGAGCCACAGGGATGATGGAAGGAGTGGACTAGATGATCTTTCAAACCTAACCCTAACCCTAACCCTAATGATTCTATGATTCTATCTCCCTGCTGAGGAAAGGCAGAGGGAGCTGGGGCTCTGGAGCTGGGAGAAAAGGAGCCTGAGGGGTGACCCCATGGATGTTGATCAATATGTGAAGGGAGGGTGTCAGGAGGATGCAGCCAGGCTGTGCTCAGGGCACCCAGTGAGAGGACAAGGGGCAGCGGGTGTGAGCTGGAGCAGAGGAGGTTTCACATCAGTGTGACCTTCTTCCCAGTGAGAGTGCCAGAGCCCTGGCAGGGGCTACCCAGGGGTGTTGTAGAGTCTCCGTCTCTGGAGATGTTTCAAACCCACCTGGGCATGTTCCTGTGCGACTGGATCTAGGGGATCCTGCTGTGTTTGGGGTATTGGACTGGATGATCTTTTGAGATCCCTTCCCATCCCTAATGTTCTGTGAGTCTGTGTGATTCTGTGATGAGGGGACTGGAGTGGATGATCCTTGGGGTCCCTTCCAATCCCTAATGTTCTCTGATGAGGGGATTGAACTGGGTGATCTTTGGAGGTCCCTTCCAATCCCCAGTGACTGGGTCTAGAGGATCCTGCTGTGGCAGGGGGATTGGACTAGATGATCCTTCGGGGTCCCTTCCAATCCCTAATGTTCTGTGATGAGGAGACTGGACTGGCTGATCTTTCGAGGTCCCTTCCAGTCCCTCACGCTCCGTGATCATGGGTACCATTCTATTTTGTTTCAGAAGTGCTAGAAATCACAATGGATAAAGCAGGCTGAGAAGTTCTTTTATTCCTCGTTCCTTACTGCTCTACTGCTTCACCTCCTAGCCGCGCTGCATTGCCGTTGAACACTGATCCTCAGCACCGAGTGGCCATTTATCATCTTCCTTGGCAGGCTTCCTGCTTCCTCGTGCACCTGCCTCCTTGAAAGAAAACAAGACATCAGATACTTATTCAAATAGAGCAAGAGCTGATCGGCAGAGGATCAACACAATGGTGAGCTGTCCATGATGAAAGGCCAACTTCTCCGTGCTTTGTATGTGACATGCGTGTCCTTTCTCGGAAGATTTATGACGTTCATGGCCCTTCGCATTGTCTCTCTAATCAACTCTTTTACAGCCAGGCTGCAAAGGTTCAGCTCCTTGTCCACTGGTTTCTATGCAGAAGCCAATCAAGCAATTTCATAAGTTGCTCTGAAACACCTGCACTCTTCCTGCAAGTGTGGAAAGAGCAGTCACCTCGTCTGGTCCTTCACGATGTGAAGCTTCTGCTGCGTCAGAGCGGTTCCCTGTAGGTAAACTGGGAGAAGAGTCACGGGATTATTGAGGCTGGGAAAAAGCCTCTAAGATCATTGGAGAACTCGGTGTCCATTTGCATTAGAGAATCACAGAAGGGTAGGGGTTGGGAAGGGACCTTGAAAGATCATCTAGTCCTTCCCTGTGCCTGCTCTTCCATGTGGTGATGTCCAGTGCTTTGAAGCAATGGGACAGCTGGCTGTGGGTAGTGAATCACAGAAACCCATGTGGGATGAAGCTGCCCCCACTCAATTTTACCAACAAATGCTCCTAGGAGCCTGTTGTTGAAGACATTCACAGAGTCACAGGACATCAGGGATTGGAAGGGACCTCGAAAGATCATCCAATCCACCCCCCTCTGCCACAGCAGAATCTTCTAGATCACAGAACATGAGGGATTGGAAGGGACCTCAAAAAGCCACCCAGTCCCATCCCCCTGCCACAGCAGGATCCCCTAGATCCGCCTGGATGTCTTCCTGTGCGACTTGGTCTAGGTGACACTTGAACAGTTCATAGGTCTCCCAGTTGGTCATGATTTTATGTTCTCCTCTTCTTACTGCAGTGCTAGTTCATCTCAGCAGAGATGCCAAAGGTTTTCTGCAGCTCTCATCCCTACATGAGTTCTTCAGTTCTCCAGGTCTGTGAGGCTGTTGCTGAGCTCTGTACAGCTGGGGTCGCCTGGGGAGTTGATCCTGCCTATCTGATCTCACAGTTTTCACTGCTGAGACCTCACCTGGAGGGTTGTGTCCTCTTCTGGAGCCCCCAGCACTAGAAGGATGCAGACAGGCTGGAGCGTGTCCAGAGGAGGCCACTGCAATGATCAGGGGATGGAGCATCTCTCGTGTGAGGACAGGCTGAGTTTGCTGGGGCTGTTCAGCCTGGAGAGAAGGCGGCTCAGGGGGGGACCTTCTTTTGACCTGAGGGGGGCCTCCCTGGGCAACCCCTTCCAATAGTCAATAGCCCTGATGGGAAGAAGCTTTACCTCAGACTGAGACTCAGGTGCTTTTAGAAGAACTGGGGAGGCTGTTGTGCTGTGCTGTACATGTGGCGATTTGATTTCTCAGGCTTCCCCACATACTGGGATCCCCTAACTTTCCTAACGAGCTCCTGCGTGCAACCGCCCGGGCAAAACCAGCCCCTAAAGCCTGCGACTTAGCAGCTTTGTTCGGCGGCAGCGAAGGCGGAATGAATGCGTGAGGCTTCGCGGATCTGGTTGCTCGGGCCAGTCGCCCGGCTTTAGCACGCACAGAGATATTAGATTTCTATTCAGATGATTAAGAGAGCAGCTTCTGCATGTGTTGCCGCATGACTTGCTCTGTTGACGGTGCATCAGGTGTTTGCTACAGCGCTGGGGAAGCGGCACCTTCTCCAGCTCCCTCCCTCTGCTTTGTAACAGCCGGACTTGCCGATCACCTGCGTCTCCAGCAGCATCTAACAAGGTCTTGTGAAAAGAGGAGCCCTATGCGCTGGCTTTAAGTTTTAGTTCTGAAGGTAGCAGCTGGTCTCAAGTTTCTCCAACTGCTCCTTCTATTTCTTGTTCTCAGTTGAGTGCTGTGTCAGCAAAACCCAGCACCCGCTGCCGCGCTCCCTTTTGTGGGCAGCCCTTGAGCTCAGGAAACCAGCAGCTGCTCCAAAGGGACCCTGCAAATCCCAGAATCACAGAGCATTAGGGATTGGAAGGGACCCCAAAAGATCAGCCAGTCCCATCCCCCTGCCCCAGCAGGATCCCCTAGATCCCATCATTAGGGATTGGAAGGGGCCTTGAAAGACCACCCAGTCCCAGCCCCCTGCCAGGGCAGGATCCCCTAGATCCCATCATTAGGGATTGGAAGGGGCCTTGAAAGACCACCCGGTCCCATCCCCCTGCCACAGCAGGATCCCCTAGATCCAGTCCCACAGGAACATGGCTAGGGGGGGTTGAAATGTCTCCAGAGAAGGAGACTCTACGACCCCCCCAACCCATTGAAGTTACACATCTATGTTCCCTGGGATTAATTTGGATTAACAAACCCCATGGGGAGGTTTTAGGGTCAATTTTCCCAACAGTTATCTTGATACTTGAGCTTTCTTGTAGCCCCTTTCCTTCAGAGACTGGAAAGCTGCTCGAAGGTCACCTGGGAGCCTGCTCTTCTCCAGGTTGAACAACCCCAACTTGCTCAGCCTGTCCTCAAAGGGGAGATGCTCCAACGCTCTGAGCATTTGAGTTGCTCTGCTCTGGAGCCCTTCCAGGAACTCTGTGTCCTTCTGATGTTGGGCACTCCAGAACTGGACCCAGTACTGCAGTTGGGGTCTCACCAGTGCAGAGCAGAGGAGGAGAATCCCCTCCCTCGACCGACTGCAAACCATTTATGACTAGATTTGGATAACTTCAGTACTTCCATAGTCAATCCAGTGATCTAAGTACAAACAGAGGTGACAGTCACTAAATACATCACTTGGTGCTGAGTAGCCTCTCAGCATCTTTAACTTAGTGCAGCCACTGGTTAGTGCTTCTAGTTAGTCACGAACAGAAATGTAGGAGCCCTCCAGTGGTCAAAATGCCCCTCTCAGCTCACTCCTTTAACTCTAAACATCTTAGCTAATCAAAAGGCTCATTCTCATGAGTTTGTTAGTTGCAAGTGATTGTGAAGATGTTTTTGCAGTCGTTAACACTTCTGTCACCCTGTACCTGTGGCTGAGGGTTAGGGATAGAGTTAGGGTTGCTCTGGAGAAACCCCAAATCAACCGAATTAAGAGAAGTTCTTAGGTAGGAAAAGAAGTTCCTTGGATTCCCACTGTTTTGTGTGGGCTCCACATCCCACCTGTGAACAGAGGCAGTCTGAAATGGGCAGAACATGCTCTCAGTTACCTTCTCCATAGGCAGACATGTCCTAGGGCAGTGAAGTCCTCACCCACCCCTCACATACTGCAAACAGCACCCGGCAGTAGGGGACGGTGTCATTGGGAGCTGGGACTCTGATGCTTCTCTGATGCTTAGTACTCAGCCGGTGCTCTAGGCAGCTTGTTTCACCCTTCCATGCTTTGGCTCATCCCGAGGCCCTCCTGTTTTGCCCCTAAGCCCTCAGAACAAGGTCTCCTCTCTCTGATGTCCCTACCACTAACAGGTCCTCAAACCAACATGGTAGCCCCTAGTGCAGAGGAGCAGTGTTGACTCCCCTAGAGTTACAAGCTGTTGGCTGGCTGTTCCCTGCTTGGGAAAGCTCCTGTCGGTTCCTACCGATGTTTATTGACAGTCAAGCCCAGCAGGACCAGGATTCTTCTGCTGCCACCTCTCAGACGATCCTGAGCTACTTCCGCTGTCCTTTGTGCTGAGCCTGAAGGAAAAGAGGGAGCCCCAGCTTCCCCTTCATCGTCTCTGCGGGGTTTGGTCCAGCAAGAGCCCTCAGTCTTGGTGGTTGTCTCGGGTAACTGCTCAGGTGCTTTGGATGTGCTTGAAGCTCATCTCCTCATCTGTACTGCACTTCAGTTTGTAGCTGCAGGTGGGTCTTGTCCAGGCAATCTGAGCCAGCAGGGTGCCCAGGTGGCCAAGAAGGCCAATGGCATCCTGGCTTGTGTTAGAGACTGAGTAGGGACGGGATCGTCCCCCTGTCACTTAGATGTGGTGTGGGGGGATCTGGTTTAGGGGTAAATTAGTAGAGTTGGACTCGATGATGCCAAAGGTCTTTTCCAACCTGAGTCAGCCTATGATTCTGTTGTCGCGTGGCTGCTCTTTCCGTGGAGAGAAACCATCTCTGGATGAGATGGGCTGAGTAGACGATAAAACTCACTGATGCTAAAGCAGAAAAAAGAGTCAGGATCTGCAGTCTGGGGGTAAGAACAGGCACTGGCTGCCACCACCACTACCTCATGCTGTCCTGCATGGGAGACCTGCTGCACATGCACCCAGAGAGGCTCTGATGAAGCACAGGCAGCCTCCTGGAAAGGGCAACGAGGCTGCGGAGAGGGCTGGAGAACAGGCTCTGTGGAGAGTGGCTGAGAGAACTGGGGTTATTGAGTCCAGAGATGAAGAGGAGGCTGAGAGGAGACCTCCTTGCTCTCTACAGCTACCTCAAAGGAGGTTGTAGCCAGGCTGGTGCCTGCTCTGAAATTCCTAATGATAGGATGAGGGGAAATGGCCTCAAGTGGCATCAGGGGAGTTTTAGATTGGATCTTAGGAAGAAGTTCTTTGCTGGGAGAGTGGTTGGGCACTGGACCAGGCTGCCCAGGGAGGTGGTGGAGTCCCCATCCCTGGAGGTGTTTGAAAACCAAGTAGCTAGAGCACTTGACACCATGGTCTAAGGGTGAGGTAGATGTTGGGATGAAGGCTGGACTTGACAATCCTTGTGGTTCTTTCCAGCCACAATGATTATGAGATTCCTGAGCAGTAAAAATATGTATTAGCTTGGAGAACAGACTGAGGGGTGACCTCATTAATGTCTGTAAATATGTGAAAGGTGGGTGTCAGGAGGATGGAGCCAGGCTCTTAATGCCATCTAGTGATAGGACAAAGGGCAATGGGTATAAGCTGGAACACAGGAGGTTCCATATAAATATGAGAAGGATCCTGTTCCCAGTGAGGGTGACACAGCACTGGAAGGTGCTGCCCAGGGGGGTTGTGAAGTCTCCTTCTCTGGAGACATTTAAAAACCACCTGGCCATGTTCCTGTGCGACTTGGTCTAGGTGACCCTGCTGTGGCAGGGGGCTTGGACTGGATGACTTTCGAGGTCCTTTGCAATCCCTTATGTTCTGCAATTCTATAAAGACAGAAATCCAGCCCTGTGCAACCGCACAACCCCTCTGTACAGCAAATCTCCTTTCCATACATGAATTGCTCCAAACCAGGGAACTTGAAAGTTAAATTTTGAATAATGGCCTCAAATAGGATAATTCCTCCTTGCTGACAGAAGCCCATTAGCCACCAGCACACGTAAGCACTCCCCAGCAGAGAAATGTGGTTTTTAGATTAGGAGTAATTGCAAAACAGAAACGAAAATAAGTTCTAGGGGAGACAAAAAAAATCAAGGGAAAAGAAAGAATCACATCTGATTGATGCACTTGACAAGTGGGTAATAAAATTAGGTTCTGCTCAGAACAATTTGGAATAATTGATTTGGTTTATGACTTTGACCAAACTACGTGAAATCGCTGCGTTCTTTTGCAGTCGCACTCTAAAAAGGGCGGGGGGGGGGAAATGCCTATTAGATGGAATTTTGTTATGAAAATGGGCCTCTTAGACAAAGTTCTCGTATGAAAATGGCTAATTCAAGGATGTGAATTGGATATTTGATGAATCACACCCTCCACAGCGCCAGCAGCAACTCCGTGCCTCGGGTATCAAACGCACACAGCACCAGCTGCTTGGGGGGACCCTTCTGCGTTCCATGTTTCACTGAAGACTCTGATTTTAGACCCAACATCCACTACCAGTGCACATGACATCACTGAAATGCTTCATATCGTCCCTGGTTGGTCTCCAAAGTGGGTGAGATGAGATGATGGGCTTGATTGGATAATTTTCAGGCAGGTTTTAGTCACAGAATCGCAGAATCACAGAACTGTAGGGATTGGAAGGGACCTCGAGAGATCATCTAGTCCAGTCCCCCTTATTAACTCCATGGTTCACTTGTCTTCTGAGAGAAAGACATTAGAGGTAGTTGATTGGCAAAACCAGACTGGGATGACCCTTGTGTGGGTAGCCAGAGCTGAGGATCTGATGCTCTTTTTTCCACAGAGAAATCACAGAATCATTGGGGTTTTGGGGGTTTTTTTTGCTGTACTTTTTCTATCTGGGTAATTGGCTGCAACTGAAGCTCCATGTTTTTGTAAAATCAAGTTAGAATAGTTTGTGCTGACTGAGATGCTCTTGCTCAGGTCTGCCTGTCTTCTGGGAAAAATCATATTTCACAGAAATCATGGAATCATTCAGATTCGAAAAGACCCTTGGGCTCATCAAGTCCAACCATCATCCCCACTCTACAAAGTTCATCCTTAAGCCAGATCTAAATGACCCCTATACACCTCCAGGGATGGGGACTCAACCACCACCCAGTGCCTGACAACTCTTGCTGTGAAAAAATGTTTCCTAACATCAAGTCTGAACCTCCCCTGCTGTGGAGGGAGCAGTAGTTTGGGCTGTAGTTTGAGCCCATTCCCTCTTGTTCTATCACTAATTGCTTGTGAGAAGAGACCAGCACCAACCTCTCCACAATGTTCTTTCAGGTAGTTGTAGAGAGTGATGAGGTCTCCTCTCAGCCTCCTCTTCTTCAAACTAAAGATCCCCAGCTCTTTCAATTGCTCCTTGGAAGTTTGATTCTCCAGGCCCTTCCCCAGCTTTGTTGCCCTCCTCTGCACTCGCTGCGGTCCCTCGATGTCTCCCTTGTACTGAGGCGCCCAAAACTGGACCCGGTACTCAAGATGTGGCCTCACCAGTGCTGAGTACAGGGGGACAATCCCCTCCCTACTCCTACTGGTCACACTATTTCTAACCTGAAGAGGGACAAAATCAACTCCTTCACAGTTAGAATCACAGACTGGTCTAGGTTGGAAGGGACCTCAGAGATCACCTAGAGCCAACGTCCAGCCATGGGCTGAGACACTGTTCACTAGACCAGCTAATGGTGAGCAGCAGGGTGGTTGAACCCAAGGGAACATTTTATTTCTCACAGTAAACAGCTCTAAAAATCCAAAGCAGCAAGGTGAGTATCTTAGTTTGGGCAACTCATTTTAAAAATGTGCCTTTTTGGGCCAGGAGCAACTCATTAGCTGCAGCCTAAAGCTCTCCCAGTAAATCTTGGGTACAATTGAATGATTTCACATTATGGGAAGCTCGTTATGATAAACGGATTTTCTCAGTGCCAGGAAGATTTAAAGAGCAGTACCTTGAAGCAAAATCTTGCAAGGAGATGCACGCACTGGCAATTACATGCTGTCCTGAGCACTCGTGCCTGCATTCTGTTGCTTAGCACTGTCGTGTGCCCTTGTTCTCAGCAGGAGGGTTCCTAATGCTCAGCAGAAACATCCCCCTGATTAAGCGGGAAAAAAGGGTTTAAAAAACTGCACAGAAATGTTTTCAGGATGTGATAAAGGTGATAAATGCTGGGGGTCAGGGGTAGGAAGGAGTGGAGCATGAGCCAGCAATGTGCTCTTGTGGCCAGGAGGGCCAACAGCATCCTCTGGTGGATCAGGACCAGGTAGTTAGCAGATCGAGAGAGGTTCTTCTCCCCCTCTACTCTGCCCTAGTGAGACCACATCTGGAGTATTGTGTCCAGTTCTGGGCCCCTC
>JAOXOE010032645.1:0-10844 GCA_028565055.1 Phoeniculus purpureus
GGACAGGCCGTCCACTACTCGTCGAACTTCGCCCGCATCGGCTACGCCGGGGCCAGCCACGGGGATCCCCCAGCCCCCTCGGTAGCTGCTGCCGGAACCGCCCCTGTCCGGGAGAGGAGCCGCAAGACTGGGGGGGGTCCAGGCAGCCCCCCGGGGATCGAGATGGGGAAGGGGAGGACAAATCGAGCATCTCCGCGATCCCACATCTCCGCTGGTGTCCTAGCGAGTGTCCAGGGTGGGCTGAGGCTGGGGATGAGCTCCCCCCGCCCCGGGATCCATCCGGATCCGACGGAGCCAGTGCCGGGAGAAGTCTCCGAGGCTGCAGGTGGGATGAGCAGGGGATGCTGCTGCTGCTGCTGTTCGGGTCCTTCTGACACTCCCGAGAGGAAAAGAGGAGAGCTGGGGGGCTGCAGCATCTCTCACCCCATCAGCAGCATCTCTCACCCCATCAGCAGCATCTCTCACCCCTCCTGTCCACGAGCTTCTCGCTGCAGATCAGCGTGTCCTGGTCTCCTCCAGTTCTGCTCAGACCTGGAGCCCTGGGCAGGGCAGGGACAGCCTGAAGCCCTCCTAGTGAAACTCGTTAGAGCTCTCCATGTCTCCTCCACATGGTCTTTCTGTCCCCAGAAGGGGATCTGCTCCGTCTGCCTCTTCCCTTTCTCCCCTGGACTTGGAAGGAGTGAGAAGCCCAGATGGGTGTTGAATTAAACCCTTCCTTCTGGCAGGGTAGTGATTGGTGCCTTCTGCTGAGGACATAGTGGCTCCTGTTACCTATTGCTGGTGAATTCCCTTGCAGCCCTTTCCCCTTCCAGCCAGCGCTTCTGCTGCTACAACCACAGCAGCCACACGTTTGGACCCCTACACTCTTATAAATGATTGTCCGGCAAATTAGAGGCACCTCCGGAACCTTTGGGAGGCAAATTGATAATGAAAGTTATCAGTCTGATCACTTTGGTCACTAGTGTCCTCTGCAGCATGTCTGGTCCCATTCTGACCCTCCCCAGTCTCATCTTGAACCCTCTGCAGTCTCATCTCAACCCAACTTAGTCCAATCCTAATCCTCCCCTGTCCTATCCCAGCCCTCTGCCTTCCCATTCCAACCCAACTCAATCCCATCCTGACCCTCCCCAGTTGAGTAGGAAGCCACCAGGGCAGCACAGCAGTACAGGCAGGTATCACCCTCTTCCTTTCCTAGGAAAGCTCCAGTGCTCCTGATGGTGTCTCAAGCCCCTTTGCACTGCCACAAGCCTTTGGTAGGAGATTTGATACCCAAAGTCCCACCTCTGCCTCTTCCCCCAGTTCCAAGTGCAGCACAAGGCTGCCTAAGCCACAAGCACATTCTCTGCCATGGGCAGAGGAAGAAGGACCAGGATCTCATGTATCTGTTCCCTTCTCCTCCTTTATGAAGGATTGGGTTCTTTCTGGTGCAGACGGTGATCCCACCACACTGGCAGTGAGATGTAGTGACTGCTCCAGCCACACAGACACTGTAACAGGTGGTGCTGGGCTCTCCTTCAAGGATGGTGGCTCAGGGCCGGGTGGACACTACCTGTGGTTGGGAGTGCTGGCTTCTCCTGTCACACTGTGCTGCTCCCTGGGTTCTCACCAAACCCAAGGAAAAGGTCTTAATTTTGTTTCTTGTCATCCAAAATCAATCTCTTGAGCACAAAGGCTGGATTTCGGTATCGAGTTGCTGAGAAACAGCCCAGCAAGGCTGAGCCCTGGTGCAGATTTCCCCTGCTGGTGTCTGCGGCTTCCTCCAGCAGCCTTGCTCCTGCCCTCCAGGAGCTCCTGAGCAGGTCTTCACCTCCCTTCCCTACGTTTTGAACTCCTGGTGCAGGAGCTGGCTCCTGTCCCAGCTGTATTTCCTACAAGGGTTTGCACAACAGCAGTGCTGCCCTGGTGGCACAGGAAACCAGCAGACATCTGACCTGTCCTCAGATAGAAATCTCTCTTCTCCGCTGTTTGCTGCTCCAGAGCTGCTTCGGCCGGGGCTGAGGGAGCTTCTCGCTTTCACCCGCTGGCCCTTTCCCATTATAATGGTCCCAGATCGATTACACGGAGAAGCGAAACGGTTCCCTCAGCAGGACGAGCTTCTGACGAAACCCTACCCTCAGGTATCTGATCGCAGCTTGTGGGGCTCCTCTGTGGTGCACTGCCAGTGCTTGAAATCCTTGAGCAAAAAAAAAGCTGCACAAGAAGATGAAATAACCTTCAAAGAGTGTCTGGGAAGAGTCTGGGTCCCTTCTCGCTCACAGCGGTTGGAACCTGGAAGCTCTGCTGGCAGTGGTGGCCCATGGAGGCAGGAAGCTGGCCAAGAGCCACATTCCAGTAGCCCCGAGGGGTGACTCTGAAGGCCACATGGGGTACAGTCTAAGCTTTTCTTTTTTTGGGGGGGGGAGAGAAAGGTTTGTCCTTGGTGGCTCAGGGTGGGTTTTTGTTCTCGAAGAGGACCTCTAGGCCATGTGCTGTGCTTTGGCAGGACATCAATAGAAACATCTGCGGCCAGCTGAAAGCAGATTTCTAACAGATGGGTTTGGAACCTCCACAAGGAAGAGAGATCTTTGCTGAAGGTACTGGAGTTGTCTTGATGGTGTTATCTGTCCCATCTGCGAGACGTGAAGTCGGCACAAGACTCTCTGACCTTCTGAGGTGGGTTACCACCATGCCCCTGGTCCTCCTGGCTGGCAGAGGGCAAGAGCAGACGTGCTGGAGCCTCTAGCAAGAGTCTTTGCACCATCCACAGCTGAGTAGCTCAAACTTGGGTCCAATTTGGCAGCGTTGCTGGTTGTGGTGGGGAAAGGCAAAGGTTCAGTGATTTTTTTTCTTCCTGATCTTCTCCTTTCCTTTCACTGACTTTACAGCCAAGTCTTGAAAACCCAGAGCTCAGATGAAGTTGATAGGGCTTTGCCCATCCAAGACCTGTCGGTGGACAGTGCAAACCGAGCCACGAAGTGGAGTGACTCTTCTTTATCTGCCCACCTGAGCCCTCAGTGCTGCTTTTTTTCCTCCCGACAGTGATTCAAACAGTCTAATTTAGTTTCCTCCCACCTTGTGGCAAGGGACCATATGAAAAATCCTGCTCCATATGAGTGTGCTGCTCCCCACGTCCTCTCCTGGATTAGAGGATGAACTTGGAGAACAGCACGAAGCTGCTGTTCTCTTACGCTCTGCTTTCTGCATTGGTAGAGCAGCACTTTCCTGTTGCAGAGTGCAGGAAGGGGAACAAGGATCACACAGAATTATTGAGGCTGGAAAAGACCTCTAGGATCAAGTCTAGCCTAGGACTTAACACCACCCCATCAGCTAGACCAGGACGATGGTCAGAGCATAAATTAAAAGCTTTTAAAAAATCCCCTTCCAATTTTGAGAGGAAAAAGGATTGAATATCCTCAGCCCCTGGCAAACCCAGAGCCCATCCTGGGGCCAAGGTGAGCTGCAATTCCCAGCAGCTGAGCTCTCCAGGGAATCTCTGTGCACATATGCATGGGAACATTCCTGCATAGCTCAGAGTCCTCCAGATAGTGGAGGGACAGAAGAAACCCCCTGGGGACCTGGCAGCAGCAAGAGCTGCTGGACAAGCGTCTGCCTGTGCTCTCCTCTCCCTCACTCCTGGCCCTGGGATGATGCTGAGCAGCTGCAAGGTTTTGCATGAGAGTCTGTGCTGGCAGCAGTTCTTGTGCCGAGCACCTCCTAGGTGGCCTCCACAGAACATTTGCCTAACAAATGGGCTGCAGATCCCACGATAACACACGGCAGACCTGCAGGCACATCTAGATAACCACTACCCCTCCTTGAAAAGTACCTACAGCCTCCTTCAGCCACTCCAGGGTTCTGGGCTGCCTTGGGCTGCTCCAGCACTGGTAGGGGAAGTGACTGCGAATCTTTTGCAGAATGTCCTTGTTCTCTAGATGGATGAAACCACAGGGCAGTTGTTATGGGCTCACTGACACATCTGTAACTCTCCCTGACTCCTGCTTTTCTTTCTTGCTCTTTCCTCCCCTACCCTGCTGCCTCATGAAAGGTAAAAACCCTCTGACTCAAAGCTTACCACTACACCTGGTGATGGGGTCACTGAAGAGATTATTCGGTGGGGAAGAGAGCTGAAGGCATCCAGCTGGCTGCAGGAATCTGAAGGGCTTTGGTATAAATCTGCTCAGAGCTAGGCTGTGCCCAGTGCTCGATGCAGGACCTGGGGACATCTCGACAAGCCCAGGTGAAGAAGAAAGCCCTCAGTCTCCCAGTGTTCCAGAGTCCTCTGCTGGGCTCTGGAAAGCTTCCAGGGCTCAATGTGCTGTTCCTCGTCCTCTGAAACAGGAGATAGCATTGCTGACAGGGCTGGGTCTGTTCCCCTGTCACACACAGCTCTTGCTGAAGGGCTGCTGCTCACTGTCTCTGTCAGGCTTTGGGGTTGTTTTTGCTTTGCCACAGATTCCAGCCCTATGGCCCCTGGGGAAGAGCAGCTGAGCCGCATCTGGAGCGGGGCTCGCACAGGACGAATGCGCTGGGTCAGGCGTGGGGGCATTTTTGAAGTCCTAACTTTGGGTAACTGCAGGGGAGTGTTTGCTTTTTCCTGGAAGTGTTTTGTGTTTCTTGCAGTGTTAAGGTCTGGAGAGGGCTGTAGGTTCAGGGCAATCTGCAGCAGCCTGGTGTAAGCGCTTACACAACCAAGGAGCAAGCTGGCTGCACGCTGTGATACTCAATATCCCGTATGGGAGAGACACTGGCAAACACAAAACATCCTTGGCTTTATCCTGAGTGCAACACAGTGACATGAAATGATACCCAAGTACCCGCTGCCTGACAAAGCTGCCTCCAGCCTATCTGGATCGATCCCTTCCAACTGGCCCAGTACTGCGAGGGCTGTTCCAAGAGTTGTAACCCAAGTGAATAAAGCTTTCACAAAGAAGGGAAGAGAACTCTGCTAACTGACAAGGACAGCACAACATTCCTGGGTGAAACACAGCAATAAATATCCCCTGTGCTGCTGACTCGGTATCTGTAGCCTCGAGTGCAGGAGCATCCTGTATAAACTGGAGTAGGCTGACTGTTAATGGGAATTCAAATCAGCAGGCAGGAAACAATAGATGCTAATCAGAAGTTAAGTTTTTCTTGGAGCCCCTGATTCTCAGGGTAACTACTCAGGTGTGGAGCTACTAGAGCTACTAAACACAGAGTTAGGGGTTATGATGTGGGTTTTATGTTGGGTTTGTTTAGTGCTAGGTCAGGTCTCACGGAGCACTAACTAAAACTCACTTAGCCTGGGATATGTTGGCCTTATCTACTATCTTTAAATGAAACTGTGTGAGCTGATAGTAAAACACAAGCAGCACTTCCAACAGCCGTACCAATGAGCTCACGTGTTCCTGCACTGCTGCTACGGGCTGTGCTGGCTCGGGCTCAGTGTGCTCTGAGATCTGGGCTCTTCCCAGGGGTGGAACCTCTTTGTCCTGGCTGCAGCACCTCGTTGGCATGAAAAAGGGGACCCTGAATGAACCCCTTTGCAGACAGCTGTGGTAGTGTAGGGTTGGGTTTTGCTGGTTTGGGGGTTACTGGCTTTGATGGGGATGGCCCCAGTGAGTTTGAGAGTCAATAACTGGTGTAGTTGTGCATTGCAGTGACACTTGCAGAGGTCGCTGCATGCAGGAGGCTTTTGATCTCTTTAACCAAACTCCTCGAGTTTGAGGTATGGCCGGTGGCTTGAAATGGCTCTGACTGATCACATTGTCATAGACCTGTCTTGGTCCCCCTCCCCACATGTTCCTCCTAGTCACAGTAGCAAAAAGAACAGGCTTTTCCCCAATGTTTTAGTTTCCTACCTGGATTACTCAGCTGGTCTTTGTATTAGGTGGGATAACGCTCCTGAAGCCCAAAGCCAAGTGCCTGGAAGCTGTTTCCAAGGAACTTCAAGCGCTTGTTCACTAAGCAATTAACTAAATTAAAATCCCATTGAATGTTAAACCTGATTTGCATGCTACAGTTGCAGTCTCGTGCAGTTAGTGCTCTGGAGGCTGCTTCATGCTGTGGTGTTTGAAGTTGTTAGATGAACGACCTGCCTACCCGCTGCAGAAGCCTCCCAGCTGCTGCCACTGCGCAGAGCTCCTGTGGCCTTTCAGCCCAAGTTAGTAGCTTGTTTCTGGCAGAGAGCAAAGCAATTGGGCTATAAATAAAGGACAAACCTCGAGAGGCCTCGGCACTTCTGGGGTTTCTTATCAAGTGCATGACACTGTCAGACTACAACCCAACGGCTGGTCCAAAGCCTCAGAATTATTGCTGGCCCTGCCCTGGCAGAACCGTTTCATGCCGGACTCTCAATAAACAAGACAGTGTGTTCTGGGCTGCTCTTCTGTTGAAAACTGTCCCATTGAGGGAAGGAATGTCTTCTGGTTTTGTGTTTCTGACTCATTCCCCTGCCTCCCCCCTCCTCTTACCAGCCTCAGCTGCAGTTATAGATCATACTCAGGGGGAGAACAAATTTTCTGAACAAGGCTGGAGAGGATCCTGTGGAGAATGAACTGAGATAAGTGAGGCGATGCATTATGACCTGACAAAGGACGTGAAGTCCCTAAGTGTCTCCAAGTGGCAAAGAAGAACTCATTCAAAAACATGTCCTGCTGACCCTTATTCCCAAATGGCTCCTAAAGAAATGGATTTGCTTGAGCTGGAATGTTTGGCCAGGGTTGCTCCATCCCCAAAACCAAGGCTGGGGGTGTGTAATCCATCTGTCTCCTTTGGCCACTTCACTACATGGCACAGAAACCCAAGTGTTCCAGCAGGACCTATAAATCCCACCTGGACACTCTTTGTCCAGCAGCAGCACCAGTATAGCACTGATTTTCTCCAAGACCACTGGTTGTTCCTCTATTGGGAGGCTGTAGACAGATGACTGAATTACAGCTACTGAGCAGAGAGAGAATTATTCTCCTGGACAGTAACCAGCTTCATGTGTGCTTCACAGAATCACAGAACGTCAGGGATTGGAAGAGATCTCGAAAGATCATCCAGTCTAATCCCCCTGCCAGAGCAGGATCACCTTACAGTAACCGAAGCTGATACGAGCACTGGGAAATGCAACTTCCATGGGAAAGTTGCTAGAAAACTTCTCCTGCAAATGATAATCCCAAATGGCTTCTGTTAGACCTTCCTGTGCCCTGAGCTGATGGCCAGCACAAGCTCAGCTCCAGCAGGATTACACTTTTCCTACACAAATGAGGTATTACTGGCTTGGAATGTGGTCTGAGCACTGGGGCTGCTCTGGAACTGGCAATGGTAGTCAAAGACCTCTGGTTACACTGCAGCTGTAGGCTCTGAGAACTAACATGGTAACTGGTGTGCTGGTATCGAGTGAGTCCAGCTTGCTCTCAGGAGACTGCTGAGCAGGTTGGAAGACAAAGGTCTGGCCCTGCCTGCAGTCCAGGTCTGAAAATCCATGACAGTTGTGATTCTGGAGGCGCAGATGTCTGACTGGTTTGTATAGCAGGCATGGAGATGTGTGCACACGTACAGGTATAAAATATAACCCAAACAATTCTTCTTCCTAGGAACTCCAGCAGCTTAGCAAGCAGTACAGCAACATCAAGCTCCTCCAGCTGGGTGAGTAAAGGACCTTTACAGGCTACGTTCAGCCAAATTGGGGGAGTCCTTCTTACCAAATTGGTCTGCTGGGTGATCAGAAGGTGTAGGTGACATTCAGCCTGAAAATTACCCTCATCTTAAGGTAACACTGGGGAAACACAATCTTTGTTAAAGTCTCTTGGGGTTTGGTGTCTCTCTGTGCTGCCTGAATGTACCTCTCAGACTAAGGCTGACACTGTGATTTAGTGTGTGGTGATGGATGGTGTCTGAACAGCACAGTTCACTGTGGTTGTTCTTGGCTCCTCTGTGTAGATGTGGTCTGTGAAAACAGCATCAAGAAAGTAGTGAAGGAAGTGGAAGAAATTGTGGGAGACAAAGGTCTGAACTGCCTCATTAACAACGCTGGCATCAATGTCCTTGCTTCCCTGGAAGAAGTCACTGCAGAGACCATGCTCACCATTTACGAAACCAATACAGTCGCCCAGCTGATGGTCACCAAGGTAGGAACTGGGAGGAATGGGCTTAGGCTTTGGTGCTCTGAGAGGGTTTCCCACTTGTGAGCTGGCCATTCAATCCTTGGCACTCACAGGTACAGGTGTGATATCACACAGTGCCTAGAAGCAGCAGGAGATCCTGTGAAGCATCTTTCTCTTCATTTAAATCTCTCTGGTATGAGGTCCCTTTGGTGGACAGGTTGGGCTGGGAGGTGGGCAGAAGAGACTGAAGGTCTCATAGGAAGTTTCCTATGGTTGGCTGTCCTGGGGAGCCACCAACACTCTGTGCTGGTGCCATAGAGCTGTACAGCAGCTCTTCATAGAGCAGAACCTCAGAGTCCATGGTGCTTTGAATGGGCCATGAGCAATCTCACCAAATTAAAACAACCTCTTGTTTTCACAGGCGTTCCTGCCCCTTCTGAGAAAGGCAGCCCAGCTGAGCACAGGCATGGGCTGCCACAGAGCTGCTATCATCAACATGTCCTCTCTTGCTGCCTCCATGCAACTTGTCCAGGCAAATGAGATGTTTCTCAAGGTCTATCCCTACAGGATAGCCAAGGTTTGTTGGCTCCCCTGGGCTGTGCTCACAGGGTGAGGGCAGGCCTGCCAGTCACAGACCACTCTGAGCTGAGGAGGATGACGTGAAGTGTCAGCACCTCCTTGGACAGGTTCACACAGCAACCGCTCCTGCTCCTGGTTAACTGGTGGGTGGACGTGGGACCTGTGAAAGCTGGACATTTGGAGTCAGTCCGGCAGCTTCTCCAGAACAGAGTCATGAATCCTTCATCACCGCCCTGACACACACCCATCTCAGAGGGACCTGGCACTCAGGGAAGAAGAGATGCCATCAGGGGTGTGTGCTGTTAGCTGTGTTCCTCTCCAGCCCAAGCAACGCAGCAGGGGAGGAAAGTCTACTGACCTGTACGCGGCACAGCTCGCGAGGGAGGGGTGGATTCTTCAGCTCTGTCACATCCAGAGGCTGCGTTTGGACCAAGAGTCAGGATTAGACATGCAGTTTCTCCTACACCACCTACTCATAAGCTGTGAATGTGCTTGTTTTCCCTGTTGAGAAGCAGAAAGCAGAATGTTTGTGTAGTGATTATTGCTGAAAAAACAGAGTCCTTATGTCAATATTATTCTCCCCACAGCTCCTTAGGAGTTTCAAATGCTGCTTTATCTTCCCTCACTACTTAGTTTCATCTCTGGGCAGTTGATCTCTCATGAGTTTGTAAAACCAGCACACTAAGAGGTGCTTTTCCCTCTCGTAGACCGCGCTGAACATGATCACCAGGTGTCTCGCTGCGGACTTGAAATCAGACGGGATTCTCTGTATCTCTTTGCACCCAGGCTGGCTTCAGACAGACATGGGCGGCAACATGGTAAGTGACACCTCTCTGAAAATGAGGAGCTCTGACTCCCTCACTGTCCCACCCCTTGAGCAAGAACAGGCTGTACTGTACACCCATGTGCTGCAGAGGCGCAGGATGGAACATGAAAATACACCCCCCCTCAGTTGTAGTCGTTACTCAGATGAGTCTGCTTGTCTCCTGGGGGACATTCCCAGCACTGACCTAAGCCTGGTTTGCTCTAGGCTCCCATGCAGGTGCAGGAGGCCATCCCGGGTATACTCTCTGTCCTGGACCGCCTTGGAGAAAAAGAAAACGGGTCCTTCCTGGACTGGCAAGGGGAAACTCTGCCGTGGTAAATGTAGTCCTGAAACAACACGTCGGTCACTGTCTAACTCACGCCACTCGTGTCTGTGTCTCTAAGGTTTTCTTACACACTTGTCAAAGCAGCTGGTCTGGTATCCAGCCCCTCTCTCGGTGTTTGTGGACAGCGAGGGGACTGACAGCTTTGGCATTGCTACTGCTCCGCTCTAATGCTTCCTAGAAATGCTACTGTGCTCTTCAGTGATGAGTATATCCATGAACCAATCACACCAGATTAAAACCTGCAAGTTAAACCCAGGGGCTGGTTCCTTTTCACCTCTAAAGGCAAAGTGGGCCTCTTGCTCTTTGCAGAAGAGCGAGGCTGGTGCAGGCTGTCAGCTACAGCTGGAGGGTGTAAATTCCAGCAGGTCTAGTCTGCTGGAGACACATCTCTGGAAAAAATCCTTCAGTTTCCCTCCAGTCCTACCTGAGCCAGGGCTGACACTGCCCATCTCTAAACTGCATGAATTTGGTACTTGTGTAAATTCCATGGCAACCTCTGAAGTCCCCAGGCTGACAGCACACAGCAGGCACTAGCTTTGTTCCTAGAGGGTGACTAACTTACTGATATGGGAGTGGGAATGTTGTTTTGTACATAAACTTCTGGAAGTGTCTTCAATAAAGTCTTGTTTAAACAAATAGTGTGTTTATGAAATCCCAGCAGTACATTTCTGTGCATGTCAGCTTCTCCAGGTGGGTTTCTCTTCCCTGAGGAGAGGATCATAGAATCATCCGGGACTGGAAGGGACCTCGAAAGATCATCTAGTCCGATCCCCCTGCCACAGCAGGATCACCTAGACCAAGTTGCAGAGGAACACATCCAGGTGGGTTTTAAATGTCTCCAGTGAAGGAGACTCTACAACTTCCATGGGCAGCCCCTTCAAGTGCTCTGTCACCCTCACAGGGAAGAAGTTCCTTCTTATATTGATGTGGAACCTCCTCTATTCCAGCTTACACCCATTGCCCCTTGTCCTACCACTAGAGGATGTTGAAAAGAGCCTGGCTCCATCCTCCTGACACCCACCCTTCACATATTTATAGACATTAATGAGGTCACCCCTCAGTC
>JAOXOE010032646.1:0-10843 GCA_028565055.1 Phoeniculus purpureus
TGCCACAGCAGGATCACCTAGACCAAGTCACACAGGAACATGTCCAAGTGGGTTTTAAACATCTCCAGAGAAGGAGATTCCGTAACCTCCCTGGGCAGCCCCTTCCAGTGCTAAATCAGATAAATAATTCAGATACTACAGTCCAAATCTCCTTCTTGCAGGCACATGGCAGCAGATCCAGGCAGGATCCATCAACCTCAATCCAGCCTCTGCCTGGTCCTTAAAAAATGCCTGGCATGACTTTTATTGCTGGGCTTTACCTTATTGCCTTGATTTATGGTTGCATTTGCACAGCAAGATCCCCGAGCCTGCTCTGATCACCCCTCCACAAGCACCCTCAGATCTTCTACAGGGACCATCTTTGTGTCTGAGGTGGTCTATGTGTCACAGGAAACTGGTGGATACTGGTGACAGTCAGGTGCCAAAAGCTCAGGGTTCTGAGTTTTTACCTTCACACCTTCAGGCTACCAAACCTAACTCCATAGCTCTAGGAGAACAAGAAGATCAGGGGCCGAAATGCCCACTGATCATTAAAACTTTCTGTGGTGGGTCATCACACAGTGCTCTGGAAGGCAAACCTTTGGGGATGGTGCCATGCTTCCTCAAGCTGGTTGTATGGTCCTTGAGCTGTGCTTGTTTTTCAAGCAATGGGGTTATCGCTGTGAGTCTTGCTACCGATAAAGAAGACACCCACCAGTACCAGATGGGGATTGCCTGGGCAAACATCCTCATCGTGGGCAGCAGCTTCTAATTTTGCAGCCTGTGGAGCAGGCGGTGTGTCCCTGAGGGTAACTCCATCACATTTTCCAGTTTAGCCTCATTTGTTTCATGGGTTTCAATAGAATCATAGAATCATCCTGGCTGGAAAGGATCTCTAGGATCATCCAGTCTGGCCCTCATCCCAGCATCTCCCTAACCCCTCACCATGGCCTTGAGGCTCTAGCTGCTAAGTTTTTTAACACCTCCAAAGACAGTGACTCTACCACCTCCCTGGGCAGCCTGTTCCAGTGCCCAACCACTCTCTCAGGAAAGAACGTCTTTCTGAGATCCAATCTAAACCTCCCCCGATGCTCCCTCCAGCCCTCTCCTCAGCCTCACTGTCCTTCCCTGGCCCTGCTCCAGCCCCTCAAGACTGGTCCCAAAACTTTTGGCAAGAAAGGAGCCAGCAAAGCTTTGCACAGCTTCACTTAATAATCATAGAATCATTCAGGTTGGAAAGACCCTTGAGATCATCGAGTCCAAACATCAGCCCTACTCTACAAGTTTACCCCTAAACCAGATCCCTTAATGCTACATCTAAGCAACTTTTAAACTCATCCAGGCATGGGGACTCAAGCACCACCCTGGGCAGCCCATTCCAGTGCCTGACCACTCTCTCCGTGAATTTCTTCCTGATGTCTACCTGTAGGATGTTTCCTTGCCTCAGCCATCCCCGACCAACAAGCGTGGTGCCTCACGTTAAAACTGACTGAGTCGAGCAGAGAGCATCAGCGAGAGCTCCCAAGCCTGCCATGACTGTAGCCTCTCTGGTTCAGCACCCCAGCAGCACGGTGACTCGGTCAATGTCTCATTAGCAAGCCCCACTAGGTCAATACCATGGGCATCAATACCTCATTAACATATCTTGCTCGGCTGGTACCTCATTAACATGTTTTTCCCCCATTAAAAAAACGCAGCCACGCTCCTGCCTCCCTCCAGGCAAGGAAACATCACACTTTTCCATCACATTAAAGCCCTTCCGCCCTCTCTCTTGTGCAAGAGGCAGCCGGGGCTGGGGTGGGCTCACGTGTTTACTACCAGGCAGGCTTGTGTGGAACACAACAGAACTCCGCTTTTAGCAGCGCTAATCCGCAGGCAGCACAGCTCTGATGCAATCAGCAGGTCACCTTCTTGTGTCTCTGGCTGCGCCACGTGCGGGGCTCCAAGGAGCAGAAGCCTGTTGCTCACCCAGCCAAACGGGCTAAAGCCATTTACTGCCGTCACCACCGACCCTTTGCAGCAGTAGTCAGACCAGAGGGTGCCCTCTGACAGCTCTGCAACACCTCAGCATGGCAGCTCTGCAAACTGTGCCCGGGCAGCGGGCACGGCCTAGGGAGAGAGACAGCTGAGACATACGGTGACTACACTCACTCTTCAGCCAACTCAACTTTCATCAGCCAAGGAAAATGCCTTCATTATCCTGCTGTTGGGGGGGGATTGGACTCAGTGATCTTTCAGGGTCCCTTCCCATCCCTAATGTTCTGTGACTCTGTAAATGCATGAGAGCACCCCTTATGCCCAGCCTGGTCAGGAATCCTGGAGATGTTCCTTGCACACATGTCCCTCAGCCATGGATGGATCAACCACACGTGCTGCATCTCCTTTCCTTCCCTTCCTACTCAAGAGGCAGTAGTTTTGAACAGAAAGAAAGTAGGTTTACACTGGACTTAAGAAATGTGTTGAATGGGGATGGAGAGTCACTGGAATGGGTTGCTCAGAGATTGGAAGTGCTCAAGGTCAGGCTGGACAGGGCTTTCAGCAACCAGAGGAACCTGCTGAGGTCCACCAGACAAAAATGGCTACGAAAGGGCCCCGGCCCATTACCTGGCATGCACTCTAAGCTGTTAGTCCCACTGGACCACACCGAGTTAGGACCTCCTTGGCAATCACATTTGCAAGCCTTGCTGTGCCACAGCTCCAGTCTCTCATCCTAAAGTGAAGGTAAAAAAAACAGTAATGAATCATCAGTGTCAGTGACAATAGCAGCAGGAGGTTCAACCTGAAGCTTAGACAGACACCCGAACCCATCTGGGCTGCTGCACATCCTTTGAGCCCCTTTCTTCTTGCCAGCCCAGAATGAAAAGTAGGATGAGCCCCCTCCTTGGATTTCAGGGACATAGCACACGCCTGGGTTTGGAGGTCCAGGTGCCATCTCTCCTCATGCCTTGAGGTCCAGGAACCAGGCAGGGCTGGACCCCCAGCATTCAGCCTGCAGCCAAACCAGCCAGAGAGACTTACCTCTCCTGTAGAGAGGGCCATCACACCTGGCGCAGTGGGCATGGAGCAACAAAGAGAGAGAGAGACACACACACAGGTCAGAAATGAAGACGGTGCAAGCAAACATGAGGAAATGCAATGAACATTTAGCCCTGACCTGGAGCAAATACATCAAGGAAGGACTGATGAGTCTACTGTGTTTCTCCAAGCTCACTGTTAGGGAAAAGCAAGAGGGTGTGAGCAGGAACAGGGCACTGCTTGTGTCCATACCAGTGCTGCTCCTCCACTGCGAGTTATCTTCATGCCTTTGCTATCTCTTTCTGATGCCCAGAACATCCTGAGAAGAAACTCAAACCAGCCCCTTCAGCCTCTGCTCCACAGCTGATTTCACTCCAGTTCCTCTTTGCATTCTCTCTGTCCCACACTTTCTCATTGTGCTCTTAAAATGTGTGAGCTAATGGACCCCAAGGGTGGAATCCCAGTCGTGTGCCACTGCGGATCCCCAGTGCCTTGGGAGGAGATGGAACACCCCACAGGGAGCCTGGCCTGAGGGAAAGTAAATGTGAGTAGGTCTTCCAAATCCATCTTTTGTGGCCACCTTAGCCACAAGGGCCCATTGCTGGCTCCTGGTCATCCTGCTGGCCACCAGGACCCCCAGGTCCCTTCCTCCTATGCTGCTCTCCAGCAGGCCAGTCCCCAAACCCTGGGGTTGTTCTTGTCCAGATGCCAGACTCTACACTGCCCTTGTTATACTTCATTCAATGTCTCCCCACCCAACCCTCCAGCCTGTCCAGGTCCCGCTGAACGGCAGCACAGCCTGATGAGGTGCCAGCCACTCCTCTCAGCTTGGTGTTATCAGCAAACTTCTTAATAGGATTTGGGCTGCGAGGATAGCGACCAGACGAGTACGAAAATAAAGCGATCAAAGGAAAACAGTCCCCTGACTTCTACTAACTGATCAGCATGAGACAACCGTGAAACACTGTGTTTTCAGTGCCTGCAGGGTATCTGCAAGCCACCAAGGACCACGCTTGCGTACAGGACCCAGGACCCATGAGGAACCCGTCATCCCCAAGCAGCGGTCTTGTGAATATGAAACGAGGATCTTCTCACAAAATGAATTAGGCTCTGAATTATTCACTTGAAACCTCGTTATGATTTATTCATTAATGAACCGTCGCTTTGCTGAGGCTGGGAAGATCCAGCTAAGGCTGGGGATTTTACATCCCGGGTTTCTATAGAGGGTTTCGTCTCAAAACACTGCGAACACTGTGCAATTCTAACCGGTTGGAATACAAACCGTGCACAGAGCTCTGGTTAGTACCTAAATGCAACTGCTCCCTGGGTGTGACACATCAGGAGTCCCAAAAAAAGACCCCAGAAAAGGACAAAATGATAAGGATTTAAAGGAAAAATGATCTGTTCTGTAACACAGAGATGGTTTCCTTCGCTTCAGCATCCCAGGTCAGCATTTCCAGCCTCAGGGAACTGCTGTGACCCAAAGCGTTGGACTTGTCAGTGAATGTCTGTGATAAGATGTGGCTGTTAGTCAGACCCGACTGATACAGGACATCCAGACCCTATCAAGCTGTAGAAGGTCTTCCCTTGAGTTCTAGGGGCAGCTCTGGGCCCCTCACTTCTTCACAGTGAGGGTGACAGAGCACTGGAACGGGCTGCCCAGGGGGATTGTAGAGTTTCCTTCTCTGGAGACGTTTAAAACTGGCCTGGACATGTTCCTGTGTGACTTGATCTAGGTGATCCTGCTGTGGCAGGGGCATCAGACTAGATGATCTTCCAATCCCTAATGTCCTGTGATTCTGTGATTGGGGATTGGAAGGGACTTTGAAAGACCATCTAGTCCAATCCCCTTGCCAGAATGGGGTCACTTAGACCAAGTCGCACAGGAACATGTCCAGGCAGGTTTTAAATGCCTCCAGAGAAGAAGACTCCACAGTAGGCTTGATGTAGGATAAACGCAGCAGCAGATGAGCCCAACATCCTGCCTGCCTGGGCAGTGTGGCCCCGTAACCCCTGGTATCAGGCGAGGAAAGGAGCAGAGAAAATGCCCTTGCCTGCAGTTGGCCAGGAGAAGTAGTAATTGATATATCGGTATGTTTATGGCTGTGACAGGCCCTGTCCTACAAAGGAAATGAAGAGAAAAGCTGGCTGCCAATAGTCTAAAAATGTGATGGGCAGCATGCTTTTATAGCGAGCGTGTTTGCCTTCAAGGAAGGTTATAAAGATAATTGGTAATTGTAGGTCAGACAAAACGAATCGCTGCAATTCATGGGAGAGTCATAAGCCCGGTGTCGCTGCCGGGGGCTGTTGTTTTAAAAGTACAAGGATGGAAAAAAAACACCCCAGCAAACCAAAAGAGCCCTATTTACAGCCCCCTCAGCGCCTTGGGGCATTCAGCAAGTCATCAGTTCGGGGTTAAAAATGATCATGTGCGTGTGTGTGAGAGGCAGGGGGATAAGGCTTGTGCTTTTCCAGTCCCTCCAGCCCGCCCCACAGCGCTGGTGCATGCAATGCACTGCTGCGCACGAACGCCACCCCACCCGGCACGAATGCTGGCTTTGGGAAGGGGGGCTTGGGCAAGCACCAGGGGATGATTTTGTCCCGAAGCATCTGTCCTGGTGGATCTGGGCTGCAGCACAGGCTCTGGAATGGCCCCTCTAGCTCCTGCTATAGGGCAGGATGGAGGGGAGAGATGCACCAAGAACTGGTCCAGTTTGGGTGAAGAAGGAAAAGAGGTGTTGGAGGCAGTCCTGGAGCCCCAGGATGGGAAGGACATTGATTTCCTGAGATGCAAGAGAAATAAAGCGGCAGCCACTGCTTGGGGTTTATCTGAGAAAAGAAAGAGGTTGTTCAGCCTGAGGAAGAGGAGGCTGAGGAGAGACCTTATCATCCTCTACAAGTACCTGAAGGGACATTGTAGAGAGATGGGTGCTAGTCTCTTCTCACAAGTAAGAAGGTAGAACAAGAGGGAAGGGCCTCAAGCAGCACCAGGGGAGGGTCAGGAAGAACTTTTTCACTGGAAGAGTGATCAGGCACTGGAACAGGCTGCTCAGGGAGGGGGTTGAATCACCATCCTTGGATGTGTTTAAAGATCGTTCTGATGTGGTGCTTCGAGATCTCGTCTAGTGGTGAACTTGGTAGAGTAGGGTTATGGGTTGGGTCTTTTCCAACGTGAGTGATTCTATGATTCTAGCAGTAGCAAGGTGGGTCAGCTACTGGCATTCTGATCAGTGGAACAGGTGGTTCAGAATATTTGTGGTCATGAAGAACAAGGTTCTTCCAGTGGTTCTGTGTCCTTCTGGAACTGAGGGGCCCAGAACTGGACACAGGTGGCCTAGAACGTTTGGCAGGAACAGTTAATTTTTCCTCTCATCTCTGCAAGTAACATCAGACTTTAACAGAGCTCGGACATGAGCAACATCCTTCTGCCTTCTGTTCTCCCAATGGAGAGCCCTCTCGCCGTGACGGAGCACTTTCCCAGCGTGGTGGGTGGTGACCTGCTTCCCTTTGGCAATGCGGCAGGGGAAAACAGCTTGAAAACCAGAGAAATGTGTCTGGAGCTCCAGAAAAGCTGTCACAGAACTGATAGAAGAGACTGGGAGGAACAGCACTGGTTTTATCACATTTTCTCAGAGACACCCATTGCCAGTCCCTGTTTCCCTTGAGCCCTGGGACGCAGGATTACGTAAAGAAGTTTGCAAGCAGCACAGAGTGTCGAGACGCTGAGAAAAGCGTTGCGGTACCTCCGAGCCCATCGGGTGCTAGTTTGTGGGCTGCTATATTATTAACCCAGGCTATTTTTACACGCCAGCCCTGGAAATCATGCCAAGCGAGTGAGGTGACTCACTTCAGGCTGCACCAGCCTTCCTAGCAAGGTGCATTTGGGGAAGCTGCCACAACCCAGGCCAGTGTTGAAAGCAACATTTTCCATCCTTTCCTCACCCCTGCACCAGTGATGATGGTCACAGACACAGACATGAGCACCCATGGGGTTGGAAGGGACCTCCAGGGGTCATTGAGTCACAGAATCACAGGATTACAGAACATTAGGGATTGGAAGGGACCTCAAAAGATCGAGTCCAACCCCCCCTGCTCGAGCAGGACCATAGAACCTAGGGCAGGTCACACAGGAATACATCCAGACAGATCTGGAAAGTCTCCAGAGAAGGAGACTCCACAACCTCCCTGGGCAGCCCGTTCCACTGCTCTGCCACCCTTACCGTGAAGTTTCTTTTCATGTTGAGGTGGAACTTCCTGTGCTCCAACTTGCATCTATTACTCCTTATCCTGTCACAGGGTGCCAGTGAAAAGAGATTGTCTCTTCCTTCTTGACACCCAGCCCTCACGGATTTGTAGACAAGGATTAAGTCCCCTTGTAGTCTCTCCAGATTAAAAAGCCTCAGAGTCTTTCCTCATAAGGTAGGTGCTCCAGTCCCCTAATAAACCTCATGACCCTCCATCAGACTCTCTCAAGTAGATCTCTGTCCCTCTTGAACTGGGGAGCCCAGAACTGGATACAATACTCCTGGTGTGGTCTCCCTAGAGCAGAGTAGAGGGGCTCCTGCTACAACCACAGTAGCCCAATCACTTGGTAGCCCCTTTTGTCATTTGTTTCCCCTGGGGCTTTTTCAGTGGCCACGCTCAGCAGGCTCCAAGCCACTGTGGAGTGCAAACCACTTTCATTTCTAAAACTTGCAGCCTTTAAATGGTCCTTGAGAACTACGTGGGCAGGCAGAACCCCCTCACCCCGGCCATGCTCTGATCTGTGTCCACCAGAAGATTTTGGGAGCCAGGCCAGCTTGGGGAAAGCAGAGTGTTCACCCAGGGGATCTCATTGGGTCAGACGTTCAGCCTGTTTGCCCTGGGAGGACATCACCACCCCAGCACATGTCAGTCTGTGAGGACTCGTCCCCACTCATCACCAACAGGCTCTGGCAGAGCTGGAGACCACAGGCAAGAGGACCAGCAGCAACAGCAGCCTGCGAAGGGGAGAAGGGCTTGTACATCATGTTAAGCTCCTCTCTTGTGCTTTAACACAGCTGCTGTTTCCCTCATTCATTGAGCAGGGATTTCCAATGAGCTCATTATTTTCATTTCCATTTGATTTTCTTCATTTGAATGGTTTTTATTTGGTTGCTGTTTGCATCCGTTTGTATTGGGTCTTGTTTAATATTTACTTGTGTTTATCTGAGCGGCAGAAACGTGTGTGTAGTTACACCTATTCCGTTCCTGTGAACTTCTTGTTTACTCCTGCTGTGTCCATAATCTCTAGATGATCTTTCGAGGTCCCTTCCAATCCCTAATGATTCTGTTATTCTATAATCTCAGAATCACAGAACATTAGGGATTGGAAGGGACCTCAAAAGATCATCCAGTCCAATCCCCCTGCCACAGCAGGATCCCTTAGACCAAGACACACAGGAACATGGCCAGGTGGGTGATGTTCCCCCAAATTATTTGATGTTGTGAAAGTATTTGGATAAAACCTAAATAATTAGGAAAAAACAAAAGATCACAGAATCACAGAAGATTAGGGATTGGAAGGGACCTCCAAAGATCATCCAGTCCAATCCCCCTGTTACAGCAGGATTGTCTAGACCAAGTTGCACCTGAACACATCCAGGCAGGTTTTAAACGCCTCCAGAGAAGGAGACTCCACAACCCCCCTGGGCACCCCCTCACTGGGAAGAATCATTACAATCATTAGGGATTGGAAGGGCCCTCAAAAGATCATCCAGTCCAATCCCCCTGAAGTTCCTTCTGATATTTATATGGAACCTCAGCATCATCCCCTCTCCTTCTCAGGAGATGCACAATTATCTTGTTTCCCAAAGCATTCCCATGAAAAGTTTTGGCAATTTCTAGCTGCATTGACAAGTTTGTTCCTTCCTTAGAGCTACGCAGAACACCGCCTGCATAGTAATTTCGTCAGATGGATCGATCATGCCAAAAGGCTGCACTAAGGATGTTATTTACTGCAATCTGGAGGCGGCTTTAGGATTTTGATTTTGGTTGAGCAGCGTAGGAGAAAGGGACTTTGGGGTCCTGGTGGCCAGCAGGATGACCATGAGCCAGCAATGGGTCTTTGTACCCAAGAAGGCAAATGGTATCCTGGGGTGGATTAGAAGGGGGGTGGTTAGTAGATGGAGAGAGGTTCTCCTCCCCTTCCACACTGCCCAGGTGAGACCACATTTGGAATAGTGTGTCCAGTTCTGGGCTCCTCAGTTCTAGAAGGGCACAGAGCTGCTAGAGAGAGTCCAGTGCACAGCCACAAAAAAGGTGAAGGGAGTGGAGCATCTCCCTGATGAAAAAAAGCTGAGGGAGCTGGGTCACTTGAGCTTGGAAAAAAGGAAACTGACCTTGTTCATATTGATCAATATGGAAAGGGTGAGTGTCAGGAGGATGGAGCCAGGGTCTGCTCAGCAGCACCCAACGATAGGACAAGGAGCAACAGGTGTCAGCTTGAACAGAGGAGGTTCCACATCAAACTGAGAAGGAACTTCTTCCCGGGGAGGATGACAGAGCACTGGAAGGGGCTGCCCAGGGGGGTTGTGGAGTCTCCTTCTCTGCAGACATTTAAAAGCCACTTGGACATGTTCCTGTGCGACTTGATCTAGAGGAACCTCCTGTGGCAGCAGGACTGTACTGGATGGTCTTTCAAGGTCCCTTCCAATCCCTAATGTTCTGTGATTCTGTGAAGAAAAGAAGCGAACTCAAGATGAGCTTCTTCCCCGACGTGCGGCGAGCGTGGATGGAGCGAAGCGGCACAGGCATGTCACATTCAATGTGCTAAAAGCACATTCATGTCAATCCAGGGCTCAGGGTGCTCCCCCTCACCATATGGAGGGGCCCCGGCAGCTGCTGCGGCTCTCATCACAGGAGCCCACCTGCTGCACCATATGCTGCTGCTGCTGCAGTGGTGTCCCCAGCAAACAGAAGCCCAGCCAAGGCGTGGGGGCTGGGGCTGCTCCTCTAAGCCATGTGCGCTCCCACAGAAAACAAGCTAAGGAGCTTAGCTCAGCTTCAGCGCACGTGGCTCTGGGGAGTGACCTAACGGCACCTCCTCCGTCATGGGAGAGGGAAGAGCGTGAGTGGGTCTTGGACAAAGGGTTGCTGCTCACTCTTTCCCCAGAAGAGGACACTTAGACCACGAAGCAGAGAGAATTAAGAAAAACAATAAATTGATAAAATAAGCTAAATGCTGAAGGATCGGTGCCTGGAAAGTGATCCTGCAAGAAATTTTTCACTGCAGGTTCTCCAAAAATATCCTGATGTGTGGGTGTCTATTAAAAGCAGAGCAAGGGATTCAGAGCAAGGCATGAACTCATTCCAAGGACTAATTGCAGTTATGCCACCCATTGGGAACAAGAATGCTGGGCTCTGGGTAGAAACAACCTTCCAAGAAGCTCAGTCACCAGTAACCTTCCCCTGTGCAACAAGGGAGAGTGCAAACATAACGTGTGAGGAGAATGCAGAAGTACTTGCTGGGAGATTAAGAGGAAGACCTGCCAGCTAGGCAAGAGCATAACAGAGTGGAGTGAAGGCATGGCTAGTCGAGGAACACTTCCCTAGCCGTGAAATTGGGTAGCACAAAATGCTCCATAGAAACAGAGAATGGGGAAAAAACTCGACAAAGACGCCACTGAGAATTCAACATCCACAGAGGGAAAAGCGTGATAAATAAATCCCACACTGACAGATCGTAATCTATTCACACATCAGTGTTGCTAGATAGCGCTCAGCACCAAGCAAGAGCTTCACAGGGAGGGTGATGGGGCACTGGAAGGGGCTGCCCAGGGGGGTTGTGGAGTCTCCTTCTCTGGAGATGTTTAAAACCCACCTGGACATG
>JAOXOE010032647.1:0-10840 GCA_028565055.1 Phoeniculus purpureus
AGCCTCTCCTCAGCAGGGAGCTGCTCCCCTCCCTCCATCACCCCCGTGGCTCTGCGCTGGGCTCTCCCCAGCAGCTCCGGGTCCACCCATCTCCCCCCGAGGCAGAGGAGATGGAAGCACTGTGGTTTCCCCAGGAGACTCCGCGGGCGCTCCGAGCTGCGGGGCGGCAGGAAGGGTTAAAGTGCCGCGGGCTGGGCAGCGCACCGCCGGGACGCGGTAACCCCCGCCGCCGCGGAGTGAAAAGTTCACTCGCCATGCTGCCTTACGCGGTTCTCACAGGGGCCGGGATTAAGCCGGACACACTCTGACGTCCAGGTTTCCGAGCGCGGGGCTCCGGCCCAGCCCGCCGCATTCACTTCATATTTGGGAGCGTGTTCTCCGAAAACCCTGCTGACAGATGAGGAGCAGGAAGACAGCCAGTTTCCCACGGAACAATAGCTCCTTGCAAAGCCCATCTCGCGGCGCCCGACCTGCCCTCGCTGCCGCCGGCGCTGGGGAGCAGCAGCTCCGGGTGCCGGCCCAGCCCCAGGTGCCAGGGCTGGTGCAAGGGGCAGGGTCCGGCTGCTTCACCCGGGGTCCCTGCCAGGCTCTGGGGCTGGGTCACTGGGTTAGGTGCTGAGCTGAGGGGCAGAGGCTGTGGGAGCCCAGAGCCGGGGCGGGAAGGACGAGGTGAGGTGCCTTAGGAGGTGGCTGGGCTGGGTGTTGAGTGAGCTGCTGCCCCTGGATGCCTCTGCTGTCGCTGGGTCTTGAAAAGCTTCTGCAGAGTGGCCTCCCGCGTTGGAGAACCCAAGGGAGCTCCCCCAACACCACTCCCTGCTCTGGGCTCCCCAGTTCGAGAGGAACAGGGGGCTACTGGAGAGAGCCCGGCGCAGAGATGCTGAGATGCTCGGTGATCGGAGCGCCTTCCTCGCGAGGAGAGGCTGAGGGAGCTGGGGCTGTGCAGCCTGGAGGGGAGGAGACTCAGGGGGGATCCGGCTGATGCAGGTCAATAGCTAAAGGGTGGGTGTCGCAGAATCGTTCCGGTTGGAAAAGTCCCCTGGGATCACCAAGTCCAACCATCAGCCCAACTCTAGGAGGTCATCCAGTCCAACCATCAACCCCACTCTACAAGATCATCCAGTCCAACCATCAACCTGACCTTCCAACCCCACCAGCCTGTGATTGTATGATGGCTGCTGGACCCACGGCAGCAAAGACCAGTGGGACAGGAACACAACCAGGATAAGGTTTTCCTCCTGGCTGTTGTGGAGGACGTCTGCCCTCCACGTGTTGGGTTTGGGGTCTTCAGCTGGGTGACTGGCTCTGCCCAGACCTGTCAAATTCAGTGTCTTTTATCAGATGAAACAGAAAATGTCAGAGGGGCTCCACCCCTTGGGTCATCTCTGTGGCCTCCTCTGGAATCACTCCATGGGTTAGTTCTAGGTCCTTTCAGTGGGAGCTCCTAGACTGGCCCAGGTTGGAAGGGACCTCCAAAGGGCATCCAGTCCAACCCCCCCTGGAAGGGAGCAGGGATCGGGCTGCCCAGAGCCTTGTCCAGCCTCCCCTTGATGTCTCCAAGAATGGGATCTCCATCACCTCCCTGGGCAACCTGCTGTCATCTTTCCTCCTAGACCACTGCAGCCCGCAGGGGTTGGTGACCCCCAGGGCATCACCCTGTTTGAACCTGCAGAGGAGCTGGCCTTGGCACAGGACACCAGCTAAACCCAGGACGGTGGGATTGGGTGTGGAGGACCCCAAGACCCACAGAGAAGGGATATCCTGGGCCATACCCTGCCATCTGCTGCAGGCAGCTGGGGTGATGCTGGCACCCACCCGCGGTGTCGGGACCTTCACCCTACAGAGCCTGGGCAATACTGGGCTCACACCTGAGCCTGCTCCATGCCCTGTGCCCCTAAACCACCCTGGTGTCTGGCCGAGCTGAGGGGGCTGGAGGCTTGCAGACCCTACAGGGGCACAGCCACAGGTGGGCTGCTGGTGGAGCTGGGGCAACTGGAGTTTTAGGGGCAGCTGGGGTCCCCAACCACCTCTTCCCCTTGTCGGGGGAGGAGAAGGTAGCCCCGAGCTACCTGTTGAGGCCATGTTGCCTGCAGCTGCGGGGTCGGTGGAGCAGTGCAGAGTAAAATGCAGCCTTCCCCACATCCTCCTCCTCCTCTCCTGCTCCCTGCCCTTGCCCCACAGTCTCCATCACCTGCCTCTTCCTAGGGTTGGCCTCCACACTTCACTTCCTCTCACCAAACCCAGTTCCTCACCCTCAGACTCCCCTGATCGTCACCACAGAGGTGAGAGATGAGGGCAGAAACGGGCAAACGAGTTGCCCTGGTGGGCAGGAAGCAGTGACAGAGACAGACAGCTCCTGCCCCTGTGGCAGCTGCAGGAGAACATCTGGCTTCGGGGGAAAAGGGAAGTGTGGAGGCAAAGGGCCACCTCCCAGCCAAGACACCCCCCGGGAGGACAAGACTCGGCCCTCGAGCCGGTCTGCAGAGCCCCTCTGCGCTGGGGCACTGCCGTGGGTGCAGCCCCGCGCCAGCAGGGTACGTGCGGGCACACACGGGCACCGCCGGCCTGGCCCCTTCGCCGCCCGCCGGGCGTTCAGAGAGCAGCCGCCGGTGCCGGCAGAGGCAGCTGCAGCCGGGTGTTGGGGGACAGGAGGAAGGGGAGCTGCCTGGCTCGCAGCTGGCCAAGGCGGCTCTTGGCTTTTGGCCGCGTCTCAAGGGCAGCTCCGCCGGTAGCGCCGGGCTGGGAGGTGCCCGGTGCCAGAGCCGGCCCCGGGCCTCGGGCACAGACACTTGTGCCCCTGTGTGCTGCCAGTGCCACGCTGGGAGCCCGCGGCGCTGGGCTGGTGCCACACACGCGGAGGGGTCCCCGCGACCTCTCTCCCCGCCCCTGCGGGTGCCAGGGGATGCTGAGCGCGGCCGCGGTCCCCGCGCCCGGAGGGTCTGGGGTGCTTCGGGGGCACGAGGTGCGGAGCCAGCTGGGGTGAGGGGGGTTCGTGCCTGTGAGCTCCGGGGGGCAGCCGGGAGGAAGCGGAGGGCACGGGGCAGGTGTCCGCCCTGTCAGCTCTGGGGAGCATCGCAGCTGAAGGAGAGGGGACAGACCCCACATCTCCAGCACCTGGGCGACCGAGCCGAGGTCCCGCCGAGCCCGGGGCCGAGTGGCCTCCCAAGGCTCGGCGGACTCTGCCGGGGGAGCGCCGGGGTTACGTGGGAACAGCTGCGGGACAATGCGGTGCAGCTGTGGCTTTCACGCTGGCTAATGCACCAGAACCGCTCTGCCCTCCGGCCCGTTCCTATGGAGACTCCTCTCGAAGGGGCGAGGCAGCCGGGCAGAACCCCCCGGGCCGTGCTGGGTGCTGCCGAGCCCGCACAGGAGCCCGCACAGGGCTCGGGGTGCTCCGGCAGCCCTGGCGCCGGCCGCGGTGCGGGGCTGCGGGGAGCGCGGGCGGCCTCCCGCACCCCTTGCCAGGGCTGGTGCTGCATCCCCGCAGCCCCAGGTAGGGATGCGGGCGGTGCAGGAGGGAGATGAGGAGCGGGGACCGCGGCGGGGTGGAAGGTGGCCACCTACAGCCCTTCGGGCGCTCCCAGGAGACCAGCGGCAGCAGGGAGAGGTGTGGGAGGGGGAGAGACTTTTCCCACTCGAGGAGGTGCCAGGACGCTCTGGGCACGGGAGGCCGGGGGGTTACCCACTGCCGGGCAGGGAGATGCTGCCCCAGGGGCTCTGTCCTGCCTCTGCAGTCCGGGAAGCCAGAGCCCTGCAGCCACCGGCGGGACGCGGGCGGGACCCGGCGGGCTGTGGACAGGGAGGTGAGGAGCGGGGCTCCGTCTGCCCGTACCCCCTGCAGGATGCAGGGGTGAGAGAGACTGCCTGGATTTCCAAAGCGGAGGGGTGGGTGAGCGCCGCAGCCATCAGAGAGCAGACCTGAGGAGCACAGGAGGCAGATGTGCCCTCAGCAGGAGCTTTCCCGGGGCACCTTCCCTGCCTCAGTCCCCCAGCCGTCCTCCTTGCCCTTCACTAGACTCTCTGCAGTGGTCCCTGCTCTCTGAGCAGAGGTGAGGGGGGCCAAGGAGAGAAGTGCAGCCGAGAGACAACCCTGACGCAGAGCTCGAGGGGAAGCCCGGCAGGTGCCGTCTGGTCAGACCGTGGCCTCCCCGTCCTTCCAGCCCAGAGCAGCTCCTGCCAGCCGGCAGCTGGCTGACCAGAAGTGCGTCCTCATAGCTCAGCTCACAACCCCAGGGGTCAGCTCTAGCCAGGGGGACAGTGCTGGGGGTGACGCCAGCCCTAGGAGGAGCCTGGACGGGCTGTGGGAATGAGGGCAGAGAGGAGGGTGAGCTCGGGCGTGAAGCTCCTCTCGGAGCCTCCTCACTCACAGCTCTTCTAGCAGCACCTCCAGCTCTGGGCTCGCAGAGAGAAGATGGAGCCTTGCAAACCAGCGTCAGGCAGCATCACCCTCCGAGCTCAGCCTGCCTCGCTTGACTTCCCAGGATGAGGGCAAACGTCCTATAAATATCTCATCTGCCCAGCGTGTGCCTGGAGCAGCAGAGCCTTGGGCCAGCAGTTAGTGCTGAAAGCAGAGAACCTCCTCCCACAGCACCCCAGGGACAGGGCAGTGCCACGGGGACGCTGGCCCGAGCGGGGCTTTGCTGGCGCGAAGCAGGAGCGCAGCTGTGTGGGATGGGTGGCAAAGCTGCTCTGACTTTACTGGAATGAGATGGTGGAGGCACCTGCTTGGGCTGAAACTGAACACGAGTGATGTCAGGCGATGAGTTAATGCCCTCAGATGGGCCTTTGCTCCTGCCTTAAGGAGCCCACGGCTCTGGGCGGAGGGGGCTGGCTGTTGGGTTGGTAAAAGCCATCTCCTGAGCAGATCTCGTCGGGTTTCTGTGTTTGTTGGACCTCTGGCTGCTTCTGCTGAGCAAGTCACGGAATCACAGGATGATTTAGGTTGGAGGGGACCTTAAAGATCACCCAGTGCTAACCCCCTACCAGGGGCAGCGGCACCTCTCACCAGACCGGGGTGCCCACAGCCCCATCCAACCTGCCCTTGGACACTGCTGGGGGGGATGGAGCAGCCACAGCCTCCCTGGGCAACCTGTTCCGGGGCCTCAGCAGCCTCCCAGGGAGGGATCTCTGTCAGCCTGTGAGAAGGGCCAGCCTGGGAGAGAGGGCTGCCTGCCCTCTGAAACGGGACCTCTGTCCGTGGTGATGCCTCTTCCCGGGCCCTGGAGGGTCTGGGCTGGGTTTTACAGGGCTCTGCACAGCCCTCGAATCTGCCTGTTCAGGCTCCTGCTGCAGGATCTGAGTCATCCCGAGCAACAAAAGGCACAGGATGAGCAGCCCGAGCCTCTCCGTACCTCCACGCCAGCACCGCTGGCGCTCCGTGCCCCTGTGCCTGGCACCCGGGCAGGGGATGGGCACATCCAGGCGTGCACAGGGCGAGGGCTGCTCCAGCTCAAGCTGCGGGTGAGCGGAGCTCCCCAAAAGCTCTGTCTTTGTCGGCCACACCTCTAGCCCAGCCCTCCCTCTCCCCAGAGCCCACTTCTCTGCCACTGCTCAGCTGCCGCTTGCCTGCAGGAAGGAGCCGTCCTGAGCTGCCTCTGTTATCACCACAAACACCATGGCAGCAGGGCAGGATGGGTGGTAGCCCTGGCAACGCGAGTAAGCAGCTCTGGCTGCGCAGCAGGACCCGCAGCCAACCCACCCCAGCAGGTAGACCCCGGGGCAGTGACTCATAGGGGTGTCACAGCCAGTGTGGTCCAAGCCGACGGCTGGGAAGTGCCCGTGGTGCCTGCTGAGGCGCCGCTGACTGACGGGTGAGTGCTCTGTGCTCAGAGTGTTTGCGCTGCCCCGGGGGCACGGGACCGATGCGCCGGGTCCCTGCCTCGGCCCAGCTGCCTTGGTGCAGACACGGGCTGTTGCCAACCTTCTGAGCACTCGGAGCCCCTCCTTGCTGCTGCTTCCTCCGTGAGGTGGGTGGCCTTCACCCTTCACCTGGAAGGCGACGCAGGCTCTGGTCTAGGACCCTAAGTGTCCATCGAGCTTCCCATTCCTGATGCAAGTGTGAGCGTCTGCCCTTGACTGGCTGCTCCTGGAGCACCCTGAGAGTGAGGGCGTGGGGCTGCCCTGCCACAGTTCAGGTGGGTGAGCTCCAGCCCTGCTTCCCGTGCCCCTGGGTACCTGCACCAACACTTGTCCCAGGGCCTCTCCTGTCCAGCCTGGTTTTTGAGCTGTCCAGGGGGTCCCAATCTGGTGCTGCATGAGGTGCAGCAGGACAGGACAGGACACGTCTGTCGCCCCTGACAGCTCCTAGCGCTTGTCCTGTCCGTGTTCTGACCAGGGAGACCCTCCTGCCCTCTGTGCTGGGCTGTGCTGGCGCCAGGGGGTTTCCTGCAGAGAGCTGGGCTGTCCCTCACAGGGGCTGGAGGCAGCAGCTTGAGGCCCCCATCCCTTACCCTGTGGAGGGTTGGGAGGTGCTGGCTGGTCTTCCAGCATCTGCCTCTGACACCAGCCAGAGGAGAGCAGTTCACAGAATCCCAGCATCACAGGACTTTGGGAATTGGAAGGGACCCCGAGAGATCACCCAGTCCAGTCCCCCTGCCAGAGCAGGATCCCCTAGATCCAGTCATTAGGGACTGGAAGGGACCTCGAAAGACCATCCAGTCCAGTCCCCCACCACGGCAGTTGCCCTGTTGTCCCGATGCCACTTATCTAAAGAGGCTGGGCAGAGCCACAGTCGGGCAGCTACCCTGCAGCCTCACTAGGTCTCTGGTCACCACAAGTGGTTCCCTCTCTCTTCAGCAGAACAACCTGCCCACGGCACTGCAGACCACCGCCCTGTCTCCCCTGCTGCCGGCTGGATGCGCCCTGGGCCAGGCACCCGGGTCCCGAGATGCCCGCTGGGCAGGCTGAGCCAGCAAGCGCGGCCAGTCACCCTTCTTTCCCATGGCCATGGGTGTTGGTGCTTGATTGATGAGTGACCCAGGAGGGGCCCTTAGGCTTCGTCTGGGAGCTGGAGGCAGAGCCGAGCCGCTGTGTTTGGCATGGCAGGGGTCGGCTGGTTGAGGCTACGTGGAGCCGCAAGGAGCTCAGCCAACAGCCAGAAACCCGAGTCCCGCTCCTGCGCCGATTACAGCCGTGTTGGACCGGGAGCCGCAGGGGCTGCGCCGAGCTCTGCCCGCGGTCCCAGAGAGTCATTTCCTGGTAGCGGGTCCCCTGTGCAGAGCCCGAGGCTGAGCTCATGGGTGTTGCTCCGGGAGCACGTGCAGGGGAGCGGCCCCACCGCCAGCCTGCGCCGAGCCCTGCGTCACCCGGAACGGGGGCGAAGAGCGGGAGCCCAGGCGGCTGCTCGGGGTCCTGTGCTGGGCTGGGTAACCCCGTCCCGAGGGTCAGCAGGGGCTGAGCCTCCCGCAAGCCAGGAGCTTGGAAGGACGGTCACGGCCCGCGCCCGCAGCTCTGGAGAAGCCACCCGTCCCGCCGCCTGCTTGTGGCGATGCCCCCCGGCACCTTCGCCCTGTGATCCCCTTGCAGCGGCTGAGGTCGGGTCTGTGTGCAGGGCGATGCCAGTGTGGGGCACGGGCAGGGGTGAGGAAGGCCGTAGACTCACAGACTGGTGGGGGCTGGAGGTGACCTCTAGCCCGAGGCCGCTGCCAGCGCAGGCTCCTCTGGTGGTGAGGGTCCAGCTGGGGTCGGGATGTCTCCCGAGCAGGGGAGCCCACAGGCCCCCTGGGCAGCCTGTGCCAGGGCTCTGCCGCTGTCACCATGAAGAGTTTTCAGATGGAACCTCCCACGATCCAGTTTGTCCCCGGTGCCCCTCACCCTGTCACTGAGCACCACCGCTGGCCCCATCCTCCTGACTGACACCCTCCCTCATAACCACTGAAGAGGTCTCCCCTCAGCCTCCTCCTCTCCAGGCTGAACACCCCCAGCTATCTCAGGCTGCCCTTGGGACAAAGACCCTCTGCGCCCCGGTCATCTCAGAGGCTCTGTGCTGGACCCTTCCCCTGTCCTCCTTGAGCTGGGGAGCCCCGAGCTGGATGCAGGATCCCCGACGTGACCTCCGTAGGGGAGAGCAGAGGGGGCAACGAGTCCCAGGCAGGAAACACGGGCCGAAGGAGGAGAAGGGGGTGGCTGTGTTACCTAGGGGATCCATCGCAACAAACAGAGCTGGGATGGCACGCGGCGCCGCAAACAGCAGCCACAGGGGTTTCCTTGAGCAGCACCTGAGCGCCGGGGCTGGGAGCTCGGCGTTGCTCAAGTGAAGGGCTGCAGTCGAGTCTGTTCTTGTTCCCCCAGTTCAGTGCCATTTCTGAAATGTTTTCTCCTTTGTGTTGTCTCACCTCTGCTGTAAACTACCCAGGGCACGGCGAGAGGCGGCGCTGGGGCAGGCGCCTCGGCTGGAGGGGAGGGTGGTTAGGAGATGGAGAGGGGGTCTCCTCCTGCTCTGCCCTGCCCTGCCCTGCCCTGCTGAGACCACAGCTGGAATCTTGTGTCCAGTTGTGGGCCCCTCAGTCCTAGAGGGACATGGAGCTGCTGGAGAGAGCCCAGCGCAGAGCCACAGGGGTGACGGAGGGAGGGGAGCATCTCCCTGCTGAGGAAAGGCTGAGGGAGCTGGGGCTCTAGAGCTGGGAAAAAGGAGCCTGAGGGGTGACCCCATGGATGTTGATCAATATGAGAAGGGTGGGTGTCAGGAGGATGGAGCCAGGCTCTGCTCAGGGGCACCCAGTGACAGGACAAGGGGCAGCGGGTGTGAGCTGGGACAGAGGAGGTTCCCCATCAGTGTGAGAAGGACCTTCTTCCCAGTGAAGGAGCTGCCCATGCGGATTGTGGAGTCTCCTTCTCTGGAGACATTTCAAACCCACCTGGCCATGTTCCTGTGTGACTGCATCTGGGGATCCTGCTGTGGTAGTGGGATTGGACTGGATGATCTTTTGAGGTCCCTTCCAATCTCTAGTGTTCTGTGTGGTTCTGTTCAAGACTTCTAAGTCTTTACTCGTGCAAACTGCATGAGGTTCAACAAGGCCCCGTGCTCAAGGCAATCCTGTGTACCAATAGAGACTGGGAGGTGAAAGGGTTGAGGACAGCCCTGAGGAGAAAGACTTGGGGGTGGTCATGGAGCAGAAGTTTTCCGGGAGCCGTCAGTGAGCGCTGGCAGCCCAGAGAGCCAGCGGTGTCCTGGGCTCCATCAAAAGAAGCAGGGAAAATCAGTCGAGGGAGGGGATTCTCCCCCTCTGCTCTGCACTGGTGAGACACCACCTGGAGTCCTGTGTCCCGTTCTGGAGTCCTCAACATCAGAAGGACATAAAAAGGCACCAAGACATTTCAATTCATTGCCTACCCGACCTGTCAGCAAAAACCTCACGCAAGACATAGACATAGACAGTTGGAGTTTGGTCACTGCTCCTACATTGAACTAAGATGAGAAGTCCAGAACGTCTTCACTGCAGACAGTTCCTGCTTCTCTCTGAAATGGCGGCAGTTATCTGACCTCCAAAATCTCGGCATCCATGGACATTTTAAAAGTCAGCCTTGATCCTCATGAGTCTCTGAAGTTCAGAAATTGATGTCATCTCAGAGCAAAGAAGGATCAATTAGCAGACCAGGACAGTTCATCCTCCTCAAAAGCAGTGAGGATTTTCTCTCAGCAGCAGCGATGCGGCTCCTGACAGACACCAAGATGGAGAAGAGATAAAGGTACAAGTGGCTGAGCTGGGGCGGGGAGGGAGAGGGAGGGGAGAGTTTTGTGTGGTGACAGACTGACGTGTCTGCTAAATCATCGTGCTGTGGAATTGCTCCTGCAGCTCACCTTCTCTTAGAAACTCAGGGTGCCAGGATCGCACCAGCATTAATTTTGTGTGGCTGTTGCTATGCTGGCTGTGCCTTCTGCCCACAGCTCATCCCCAGCCCTGTCGGTGTAGCTGCTAGAGGGGATTGCAGTATAAAAAGCAGTTAATGTCAGTGTAGGACTGTAGAAGAAGGATTTAAGGACTTAAAGCTGTCTCCTACTTCCAGCAGGCCTAGGTGGGTTTGGGTTTCGTAGTGTTACTGGAACTGGGAAGTTTTCCTCGGTTGTAGTTTCTCTACCCAGAGCAGAGACAATGTGGTGTTCTGGGAGGATTTGGCCATTGACAGAGGTCAGAGGAAAGCAAACTGTGGAATCTTGGCTGTCTGATGTTGGAACTAGAAGGTCTTTTGTGCTGGGATGTGCCTGCTGCAGCTCTCTGCTGGCAGCATTCTGTTGTGCTCCCTAAGCAGGGTCCGTGGGCCCAGCCCTGAGTCAGACAGGGATGTTCGCAGAAGAAAGTGGGACTGTTAGCATCTGTTGTGGGTGGTGGGGCTGTTGCTTAGCCCAGCAACACACAAACCTCTCAGGGAAGGTGTTGCTGTCTTGGTTCCTCTGTAATCACCATGAAAGATTGTTTTGATGCCCGTTCATGGCATCAGATAAGTAATTTTATCCTCTCCTGGAGGGCATCAGAATCCAATTTGGCGTGTGCTGCAAAGAGGCCTTGAGGGCTGAGCCCGTGTCCCAAGCTCATCCTTTGTGTTATTAAATGCCATGACACTTCTATTACTCCAGTCCCCAAGTCCCCAGTTTTGCCTTTATCACAGTTCAGTCTTCTGAATTGACAGATGGTTGGGAGGCATCGACGTCCCTTCTGTGCCTTACGCCAGGCAGTGTTCAAAATATTCATGGAACATTAGGGGTTGGAAGGGACCTCCAAAGATCACCCAGTCCAATCCCACTGCCAGAGCAGGATCCCCTAGATCCGGTCATTAGGGATGGGAAGGGACCTCCAAAGATCACCCAGTCCAATCCCCCTGCCACAGCAGGATCCCCTAGATCCAG
>JAOXOE010032648.1:0-10840 GCA_028565055.1 Phoeniculus purpureus
GGAACAGAATACCTAGCAGAATCACAACCCTGGACTTCAGAAGGGCCAACTTTGGCCTTTTCAAGCAATTGCTGGGGGAATCCCATGGGACAGGGTACTGGCAGGTAAAAGGGCCCAAGATAGCTGGTTAACATTCAAAGATCACTTCTTTGAAGCCCAAGATCAGAGCATTCGTAGAGGTAGGAAGTTAAGAAAGGGAGCTAGAAGACCTGCATGGTTAAATAGAGAGCTGCTGGGCAAACCAAGAGGAAGAAGAAAGTCTGTAGGTCATGGAAGAAGGGGATGGCCACTTGGGATGATTATAAGGCTCTAGTCAGAGGACACAGGGACACAACTAGGAAGGCTAAGGCCTCCTTGGAATTAAACCTTGCAGAAGAGGTCAAGGGCAACAGAAAGGGCTTCTTCAAATACATTGCAGGTAAAACTAAAACTAAAGGCCCCCTGCTGAATGAAGTGAGTGCCCTGAAGACAAAGAATACAAAGAAAGCAGAGACACTGAACAACATCTTTGCCTCTGTCTATACTTCCGGGGACTGTTCTGATATCAAGCCCCAGACTGCTGAGGCCCCACAGGAAGTTGAGACAAAAGATGAGTTTGCCCTGGTTCATGAGGACTGGGTTCGGATCAGTTGAGCAAGTTGGAAAGGTGATGGAACAATGTGTCATTGACACTATCTCTAGGTACATCAAGGACAAGAAAGTTATTAGGGACAGTCAACATGGCTTCACACAGGGAAAGTCATGCTTGACCAGCCTGATAGCCTTTTATGAGGGCAGAACCAAGTGGATAGATGATGACAAAGCAGTGGATGTTGTCTATCTTGACTTCAGTAAAGCATCTGACATAGTCTCCCACAGCATCCTCGCAGCCAAACTGAGGCAGTGTGGTCTGAATGATAGGGTACTGAGGTGGATGGTGAACTGGCTGCAGGATAGAAGCCACAGAGTAGTGGTCAATGGGACAGAGTCTAGTTGGAGGCCTGGATCTAGTGGAGTCTCCCAAGGGTCAGTACTGGGACCAGTCCTGTTCAATCTATTCATTAACGACTTGGATGAGGGATTAGAGAGCACTGTCAGCAAGTTTGCTAATAACACAAAGCTGGGAGGTGTAGCCAACACTCCAGCAGGCTGTTCTGCCAATTCAGCGGGACCTGGACAGGCTGGAGAGCTGGACAGGGAGTAACAATGAACTATAACAAGGGCAAGTGTAGAGTCTTGCATCTGGGCAGGAACAACCCCAGGTACTAGTATAGGCTTGGGACTGACCTGTTGGAGAGCAGTGTAGGAGAAAGGGTCTTGGGGGTCCTGGTGGACAGCAGGATGACCATTAGCCAGCAATGTGACCTTGTGGCATCCCAGCATACAGACATGCTGGCCCATAGCATTGAGATGGCCAGTGTGTTACACAAAGGGAGCTGGATTGCAGGGTGAGTTGTTGTTTTATAGGTTTTCTGCAGATTTCTGCTGCTTTCTACACGGCATTTTTGTTGTCAGGGAGAGGCAGAAGGGAGCACAGGAAGATTAGGTGCTGCCACTGTTAAACCTGAGAGATGAACAGAAGGTGCGTGGAGTAGTGAAGAGGAGGAGGGAGGTGGGAGAGTTCCATTTTTGCAAGATTGCAACTACATTCCAGCTTCAGAGGGCAAGAGTGGGAAGTTTGCAGAGTAACACCAGAGAGATTTGACAAGCAGGCATTCCCCTGGCTCTCTTGTCAGCACGCAGACAGGCAGCACGGCTCCTTTGGCACAGAATCACTGCAAAGAGCTGATGAAGATCTTTTCAGTCCTTGGGCTTCCCAGTGCTGTCATGACAACAGCTACTTTCTCGGTCCTGCTGAAACCCCTTTTAACATTCAGTGAATGCCATGCACAGAAAAGTAGGTTGTTCTCATCAATCTCTCTCTCAGATTTGATTGATTGAGAATAGGGAGGGATGCTGCACTTGGCTTGTTTTTCCGTGAATGTGCCAGATCTTCCTTCTCATTGGAAAGGTTTGAAGAATTACAAACAGGAAACATCATCTTCATAGTCCAGAAGACAAACACACTATGTGTAATAAATATTTGCCGCTAGTGGGAAATGACAATAAAATCATCCTTCTGGGTCTGCAATTCTTAAATTAATTCTTATTACTTTCAGTACAACTTCTGCTGTTCAGCGAATACCATGATCATGGAAAGGCTGCTTTTTTGGTGCAAATTTGAACTCTTTGGAAATTCAGGTGTTTGCTCCTGCTTGAGTCCACCAGTTAAGAATTTCTATCTAAATGCATTAATTCCATCTATCTGTAGTTGTTTGGTAAACATCTTATGATCTTAATTTTTCCTGTACTGTAAGCAAAGCAGTTGGGAGAGAAGAGGAACTGTCCATCTGTTAAGGTTTTGAGAAATCTGGATTTTTACACCTTCTCCATGACAGTATCTTCCCCAAGGCTCTGGCAAATGCCTCTCTTTAAGGGTAACCCTTCTCCCTTTACACTGTAGCATGCCCAGACCTGGCAATGATGGAAAATACAAGTTCTTTGTTGCTTATCACTTTTAATCTCACAGGACCTAACAAGACCCTAAATTTGTCATACATGCTATCATGGGAATTCTGAATGCAGTCATTAGTCTTCCAGGCTGCATCTAAACCTGCTGCAGGGACTCACTGCTTGGTCCTAGTTGTGTAGGTCAGCTCAGCAAATGTGGCTTCTGACCAGAGCTCCCTTCCCACTTTTAGAAATCATGGTGCAAGGCATGACCGCTGGAAACAGGGTTTTCATCCCCACGTGAAGCTGAGGCACAGCCAGGGCATATAGTTGTATGTGGGAACTCAGAAAAATATTTCCTGTTTTTCCAGATTTGATGATGCCTGTCTCTTAGTGTAATGTCAACTTCAGAGTATCACAGAATAGCTGAGGTTTAAAGGCACCTGTGGAGATAATTGAGTGCAACCATCCTACACTGTCAGCTAGAACAGGCTGCTCAGGGCCATGTCCAGGTAGGTTTTGACTATCTTCAGGAATAGCAACATCACCTCCTCTCTGGGCAACTTCTCCCACTGCTTGACAGCCCTCACTGTTAAAAAGCCTTTTCATATGTTTAAACTGAACTTTCTGTACTTTCTTTGTGGACATTGCCTCTCTCTCTTCACCAGATACCACTGAGAACAGTTTACCCCTCAGATACTTACATATCTTGATTAGATCCTCCTAAGCCTTCACTTCTCTGGACTGAACTGTACCAGATTTCTCAGCTTCCCCTCATCTGTCTCCCTTACTTGTCTTCTGGACTCATTTACTGGGCCCACTACTGCATGTTCTGGGAAGTTGAGAACCATGGTTAGAAGAACATGTGTTCACAACAGCTTGATCTTGTAAAGACAAGAGATTCTGTTAAGAAAAAAACCCAAAAGATAAAAACTAAAAGCACAAACATTATAACTAGATTTCTGCAAGGAAATTTTCATTGATATTTTATCAAATATTCATTTAAAAAATATTTGAAACTGTGCTATGAAAGACCCATATCCTAGTTATGACCACAAATTAAAAAGGGGAGTTTTAAAGTAACCCTAGAAGAATGTGGAAAAGCTGCTGTAAACTTGCACTCCTTCCAAGCTGTGATTTGTATTTAATTAGCATTCAATTTATTATGCATTTCTGTTTGGTTGCAATGGTTACACACCGGTTTTGCAACATGCAAAGTTTTGATGACTCTTACAGTTTTGAAAAGAATCTCCATGTATGCAAAGAAAGGCTCTGCTCTTGACTCCTTAGAAAAAAACCTGCCTGCTCCACTGTGACAGTCTCCCTCTGCTTTTCTTGTAGGAACTGACCTGTGGAAAACAGATGGACATACTGGTGGCAACCCTAGATACTATCATTTAAAACTGAAATCCAGCTCTGTTTTGCATAAGAATGTAGGAAACACATTCCTCAAACTAACCGCATGTAAACATGCTTTAATCTGGAAGCAAATGAGTTCATTATGTGTAGATAAAACTTGCACCCTGTAAGAATGTTGATTCTATCGAGATTTTAGAATTTTGGCTGCCTTTTATTGAAAAAAGAGCAAACTGTGCTAAGTTTCAAATGTACACAAGGAGGCACAGGATACTTTGCAAGGAAAAGAAGTCTCTGATAATACATTTCTGGTTTTTATATCATAATAAACATAATATCTTAATGATATCCATGACAGAAGAAACCTGTACTGCATATACTATTGTTTTACGGGTTATTTGACTGATTGAGAGCAGTCCCAAGGAGAAGGACTTTGGGGCATTGGTGGGTGAGAAGCTCAACAGAAGCCAGCAGTGTGTCAGGGCAGTTCAGAAGGCCAACTGTATCCTGGGCTGGATCAAAAGATGTATCACCAGCAGGGCAAGTGAGGGGATTCTGCCCTCTACTCTGCCCTTGTGAAACCTCAAGTACTATGTCCAGGTCTGTGTAAGAAGGACACAGAACTGTTGGGAGTAAGTCTCCAGAGGAGAGCCCTGAGGAATATCAGGGGCCAGAGCACTTCTCCAATGAAGACAGGATGAAGGAATTTGGATTGTGCAGCCTGGAGAGGAGAAGGCTCCAGGGGTCATTATAGCAGCTACCAGTACCTGAAGGGGGTTCCAGGAAGTCCCTGGAGAGAGACTTTTTACTAGAGACTTTAGTGACAGCATAAGGGGATGGTTTCAAGGTAAAAGAGGGCATATTTAGGTTAGATCTTAGCAAGAAACCTCTCCCCATGAGGGTGATGAGGCACTGGAACAGATTTCCCAGAGAAGTTGTGGATGCCCCCTCCCTGTAAGTGTTCAAGGTCAGGTTGGACGGGGCTCTGGGCAACCTGTTCTAGTGAGAGGTGTCCCTGCCTATGGCAGGGGTGTTAGAACTAGATGATGTTTAAGGTCCCTTCCAGCCTAAACCATTCTACAAATGCACCAGCTATTAACATTTTCCAACACGGAACCTGGAAAACTTTCTGGATGGTTTCAAAGAATAGGCCACACATTTTTAGGACAATTCCAAGGCACGAGTTGACAGGATTAGTATTTGGAGAGACACAGTAAATTTTGAAGTAAATGTTGTGTTCCTTCTCAGAACTATGTGTAACATCTATATAAATTTATATATATATAAAGTACCAGAGTTAAACTGTTTGCGTTGGAAATTCAGTGCTTGTGTCTCAGGTTTTGCAACAATCTGTAAAGCACATAAATGAATCAATATTAGATGCCTTCCAATGCCTTGAGCTCAAAGCTTTTAATCTTTTGTAAAGAACTTTTGTGCTTTCTTGTTTTGCTTTTTGTGTTTCTCTTCAGTATCATTTGAGAGGAAATTTAACATCAATTAGCATGCATTTGAGAGAAGAGGTTTTGCACACATGTAAAATACCTGATTCCTTTCAATTTGCTATCAGAGCATCTGTGAAACAGAGGCTTCCTCTTTACTGTTTGTGTCTACAGGCAGCTCAATGGGAAGGTGCCCTCAGCTCTGCTGGGCTTGCAAGTTGTTCTGACAATACAAATGCAAATATGATGAATGCTTTCAGATGAGCTCTAGAATGATGCAAAGGGATTGTCCATTGCTGACGGCACAGGTTTGTCCATTCCTATACTAACTTCTGGTCCATTGTGTCGCCTTCAGAATTTCTTCTTTTTTTTGTTCCTTTTTTCCCCCCATTCCCAGAGCGGGCACAGTGACACTGAACTCAGCTGAGCTGTCTGGAGTCTTCTGAAGTTTCAATATCTAACAGCAGCAGAATGCTATTTTACTGCTTTTCTGCTGTTTTCTCCTCCTAGTTACCACTAAAAGCAGTTCTTTGGTCTAGCTCCTGGCACGATGTTCAGAGGCATCCATGCTAGCACAACAAAAGAGGCAAAGGGCCACCATAACAAAGCATGGGTGGGGCAGAGGGAGTAGAAGCTGAGCAGTATCTAGAATTCATATTGCTGCTACGAGTTTTGCAAAGTGAGAGCCCAACAGGCAGAGAGGAGGTAACGTGTATTCCCAGCAGCCTTCCTTTAGGTGACTCAACCTCAGCAAGGCTTCAAGTTTCCTACCGACATGGTGTCTAAGAAAACAGTATGGGTGAAGATTAAAGGCAGCCTTCAAAAGAAAACAGTGTAGAGGCCGTTTTTAAAGGGAGAATTAACTGGGTGCTGCAGGAGAGGGTGGAGTTAGAACTGCCGAATGAGGCAGTTTCGGTCCAGTCTGAAGGGAAGGGTGAGAACCAAATGCTGACTCGAAGACATGGGAGATTGCAGCCTCTTCCTCAAGATCTTAAATTTGGATGGGGCGGGGTGGGGCACAAGGAAGGGAAGGGTGCACTTTCCAGAGGCTGCTGAGCAGGCAGAACTCTGTGAGCAAGGTGAGTCATGGGGTTCAGGCAGCAGGAATTTCCTGCAGCCATGCATGTGGAGGCAGGGGCAGGAGGAGCGAGTTTCAGTGTCCGAATCTTTTGTTGTACATTTCCCCTCGTACCATAACAAGTGCAAGACGGGGTGTTACTTTTCCTGCATCTTAGGCGTGTGGCATGTTTTTCCCCCCCTCTCGTTATGGGCATTTCTTACTGTTTTGAGGTGTTTTGCTTGCCTGTCATACATCACAGTATTACTGATGCTGATTGACGTTTGGAAAATACCCTCTAAAAGAACCTTACATGTACAAAATCTACTGATGATTTCATCTAACTCTCCTTCAAAAAACACCCACAAAACTGTTGTGATTCAAGAGAAGAAGAAACTACTCTGAGCTTGTTACTGATCGAATGTTAGTCTGAACGCCCTGCATCCTGGTGCACCTGAGGTAAGAGAATAAAATCCCCATTTCTCTCCCTGTCTGCAGTGTTGTTTGCCCTGGCACCGGTGGAGGATGGTTCTGCTTGGACTCTTTGCCTATGGACAAGCTTCTCCTTGTTAATCTATGGACTTCTTTTTGATTTATTTTGTACTTTGTTGTGAACAATCTTCCAAATACCACAGATCAGTGTGCCTCGGTTAAGTATCTTGGCTTTAAAGCGTAGACCCTGGTGTAACACAGCTATAGCAAGCTAGACCTGAGTGTACCAGGACGACAGATTAATGTTCACCCTCAGAGGCCAAGGGGATGTGCTTTCTTTTCTTTTTTCCCAAAAGGTTTACTAATGGCATCTCTTCTGCTTCCAGCTTTCATCAGACTATTCAAACGCAAGTGATTTAGATGTCCCTGCAAGCTCTAGGTTCACTTGTTCTCAGTCAAATCTCCTCTTCCAAGATGTTTGAAAAGTCAAGAACCTTGGAGGAAAAGAGATTGAGTAAACTCTCTGTTTTTGCACAGTAACTTAAGCAATCGTCGCTACTTGCACTCTGCCAGGACTTTATTGTGGTGCTCAAGGACCAAGCCTGGGTTTTGAAATTCAGTGGTTTTGAAAAAACCGAGAGTAGATCACTAAAAGATCCTTACAGTCTATTTCCATGCTGCCTGCTTGCTGCAGAAACGAGCCCTTCGGTACTGATCGCTTACTTAAACGCTAAGTGATTAGGCAGATTCACACTGTCGTTCCTATTCATTCCTATCATGAGGTTCTTCCTTCCCTGACCCTCCCTGAATAAACGAATTATCACCTAAAGAGCTCGCCTTAGGAAAATTGCAAATGGAGGGGGTGGGGTGCTGGTCATGTCTGAAGCGCTGCGCTTCTCTCGGAACAGGAACACCAGGAGCCTCGCCAGAAAATCGAGACTCTTGGAAAAAACAAAGAACTTTGAACACAGCCTAGAGGATGTAGAGTACTGGGGTACATAGAGCTCTCTGAGAAACTTACCCCCTTTTGCTTTTCTCTTATTCTTGGGTTGGGAAAGGTGTCTTTTACCTAAGCCCTCAGTTTCTCACGACTTGATACCTCTCCAGCTCTGTCCCTCGCTGCAGAAAAGAACTCTAGAAGGGAATCAGTGGGTAGGAGAGGCATAGGAATTGCTTCACCAACTGCCGTCTTCTGACTGAATCAAAGGGTATAATTTGTTTTTGAAACCTCATGCTTTGTGTTTGGTGAGACTAGTGAGAGCAACACCTGGAAGAGCCACACCTGCTCCCTAAGCGATGTGTCAGTTGCAGAGCATGCAGTTACTGGACGGAAGAGGAAAGGCAGAAAAGGACTGAGAAGCTCAGAGTATGGTGATTATTCTGGTGGAGTTAGTAGACCGGTGATACAAAACTACACATTACAGCTGTCCTTTTTTTTTCCAAGCATCCTTTCCATTTCCACCATGAAGCTGAGGATGGGGTTCTAGAAATCTGTGAGGCTATCATTGCTATCATTTTTTTTTTGCTGTTGTTGGATTTCCAAAGTTCACTTAGGCTGCTCTGCAGGTTAGAGGTGCAATTGGTTTGCTTTCAAAGACTCCTCATTTGGGCTCCTCAATTGAAGAGGGACAGTGATCTGATTGAGAGAATCCATCCAAGGGCAACAAGGATGATGAGGGAACTGAAGCACTTCCCTTATAAGAAAAGACTGAGGGACCTGGGACTTTTCAGCTTGGAGAGGAGAACATGACTAAGAGACTTAATGTCTAGAAATACTTGAGGGCTGGGTGTCAAAGAGACAATCTCTTTTCACTTGCACCCTCTGATAGGACGAGGGTAAATCAATGTTGGACAACGGGAAGTCCATCTCAACATGAAAAAGAACTTATTTACTGTAAGAGTTACTGAGCACTGGAAGATGCTGCCCAGGAAGGTTGTGGAGTCTCCTTCTCTGGAGACTTTCCAGACCCATCTGGATGCATTCCTCTGTTACCTGCCATAGGTTCTATGGTTCTGCTCAAGCAGGGGAGTTGGACTCGATGATGTCTGTTAGTTTCTTCCCATCCCTAGTGATCTGTGTACCTGTGTGTATTAATCCAGTGTCACATTACTTTGATCCCTTACTGTGTTGTCATTTCAGTACTGTGACATTCTGTTAGAGCACAGGGTGCTGCTAACAGCTGTTCATGTTGATCGGCTGGGAGCTATCTCCAGCCACACTAATGCAAGGCTTAGGAGCACGCTTTCCAGATTTTATTCCAATGCAATTAACTTCTCCTGGGATCTCTGTGGATACACCAGATATGCCTGCTGTAACCTGAGTTGGCGATGTTCTTCCTACTGCACAGAAGATGATTGTAGACAGGTGGGGGTCAGGCTCTTCTCCTGGGCAACTAGCAGAAGGCAAGGCCTGAAGCTGCACCAGGGGAGGGTTAGGTTGGATGTTAGGAAGCCCTTCCTCACTAAAAGGATGATCAGACACTGGAATGGACTGCCCAGGGCAGTGGTGGAGTCCCCACTCCTGCAGGTGTTTAAGGACAGCCTGGATGTGGCACTTAGTGCCCTGGTCGGGCTGATGTCGTGATGTTAGGTCATAGGCTGGCTGGATGATCTTGGAGGCCTTTTCCAGCCTCAGTGATTCAGTGAGTTGTGGTTCTGTGCTTTGTAGTTGGGTTTTAAACTAAACAACCAGCGATTCACATTTGCTTTTGCTAATGTGGTAAGCTCTGTAAGAGTTGAGTAAAGACTGACAAGTGTATCTGTGACATTTAAAATTCATGTGGAGTAGCATTTTCTGCTTTCCATTACACTCATCATCCCTCCAATAAGTTGACAGGCTACCTAATCTCATCTCCTGTGTTCAGATTCTGCTCACCTTCCTCTTCTGCTGCAAATCCCTATCCTATAAACCTTTGCTAATCACTTCCATACAACAATTTGTCAAGCGCTTTCTTGATGTCCATGCAGACAAGACTTGTCAAAAAGCCCATCGCAATAGTCTGGCATGATGAACCTTTAATAAACTTGATCCCATTTTGCATTAATATTACAATTACTTCAGTTTTCAGAATTTGTTGTGAAGACTTACATGTGACTTAGTCATTCTACTCAGCTTTCACCTCTCCCCTTCCACACAGACAGAGCTGTTGGTGTTTTTTTCATACGGCATAAAACCAAACACAACAAATTTGCTAACCCCATGTCTCCAGAACCAAAGTTTATTCTCTTTCTTGTATGTCCTCATGCCATAGTGTGACTGTCATTCCTTTCAGGCTGAATTGCCGAAAACCTTTTTCTGTCTCTTTTGTAACTTAGTTGAGCTCGTCTTTTGACAGTTCTCCCTGGATGTCATCGTGATCTGCACTCAGCAGCTCTCCTTTCTGAGGAATCTTATTTTTCCCTTTGTCGTAAGCTCTATATTTTGTTCCCCCCCATGTTACTGACTATGAGTGCTGCAGTCAGATCTGCAGTCATAGGATCATAGAATGGTTTAGGTTGGAAGGAACCTCAAGTATCATCTAGTTCCAGCCCTCCCTGCCATGGGCAGGGGCACCTCTCACCAGATAACTTTGCTCAAGGCCCCATCAAACCTGGCCTCGAATACCTCCAGGGAGGGGCAACCACAACTTCCCTGGGCAACCTGCCCAGTGCCTCAGCACCCTCCAAGTAAGGGATTTGTTCCTAAGATCCACTCTAAACCTTTTAGCTTGAGACCATCCCCCTTGTTCTGACACTTGGATGCCCTGGTCACTACAGTCTCTTCCCATTTTTTTGACTCACACAAACGTCAACAAGTTTTCCTCAGCCGTGTCCCCTCCCGCCGGTAGCCCTGAGACTTCAGGGTGTCCGGCTTAACACGGGGGCCACCCGGCGGCTGATGCAGTTGTGAAGTGCGGGAGTTACTTACGGAGCGGGAATCCGGCAGGGTCCCGTTTCCCGCTCCTGGCTGGTCCCTGCGTCATCCGTCACCACTCGTCAGCACTGGCCCTGCCCGGGTACAGGCACTGACGCTGAGGCGCCCACAGCGAGGCCCCAGGCGTGAGTCACCGCCTCCGCTCCGCCCCTACCGTGCACCGCCGGAGGGCCG
>JAOXOE010032649.1:0-10839 GCA_028565055.1 Phoeniculus purpureus
CATATACACACACACACACACACGCGCGCGCACACACACACATATACACACACACACACATATACACACACACACACACACACATACACACACACACACGCACACATACACACACACACACGCACACACACACACACACACGCACACACACACACGTTGTCTTCTCTGGCAGCAATTTGCAGCTCCTCGGTTGGTTTCATAAATCTACAAATAACAGTTGGAGGTTTCCTCCATTATCCTGCTCCAGGGGTGACTTTTCAACCCTCCTGTGCTGGGTTGCATGGCCTTGGATTGCGTCTATCATTTTGCAGGACAGACAGCGGTGCTGTTGCGTGCCCAGCTGCCTCTGCATCCAAGTGGCTCTTCCAGCATCTCTCCCAAGTGAAGCTCCTGCTGTTTCTTGGAGCTCTGGGTGGCTCATGGGAAAGGTTTTCTGACCTCTTGTTACTGCAGCCTCCTTGCATTGCTGCCTGGAATGCAGCAGAGCACCCAACCTTTCCTCTGGACACACCAGAAATTGCAGTTCCAGCTGTCCCCAGCAGTTTCCTGGTGGAGATGGCTCTGGGTGGCCATCTCTAGTGGCAAAGGATGGTCTTCAGCACATGGACCCTTGGTGGGAAGCCAATGGCTCAGCCAGCACAGAGCCTTTAAAGAGTCAGAGCTGGCCTCTTTGCTTCCTATGCCCTTGCTTCGACTATACTTGGACATATTTTGACCTCAGGGCAGGGCAAGCTTGGAGGGCTGCTCCTGAAACTGGAAAGCTGCAAATCCCCCAGCAGCTGTAAAGCAAGCAGGGAGGGCTCTGGATTGCTGCATCTCTACTTCTGTGGCTTCTCCCTTGGCAAAGGAAAGGCTAGGTTAAGAAAGCAAACGGGGAGGAAACTGTGGAGAAATAACAGCAGCACTGTGAGCAGAGGACGCTCTGGACTCTGTCCTGTCCCAGTTGCCCTGGAAATTGGATCATTCCCACTGGGCTGTCTGCTTTGCTGGCTGCTCCTGGGAGGGCACAAGCATTTAGCACTGGTCAGAGGCAGGGGAAGTGGGGAAGGTAAAAATAAAAGGGAATATAAATGTACCTACTAGTACCGATGTTTTTTCCACCATGGAGAGACCCTAAACTCTTTGCCCCGTGCCTGTGCAGGGATGATATGAAGAACTAACCATCAGCAGCTCAGCTGAGAGACAAAGGCAAGGCGAAAGCCAAAGGACCGCAGGCTCTCTCTGTAGGTCAGTAGTGCAGTACAAGCCTGTGCTGTGGCTCATCTGCCAAGGCTGAGAGAGCGCCAGCCCCAGGGCTGCTCCCTACATTGGGCAGGCAGCACTGCCCCAGAGACAGCCCCATGTCCCATGTGAGCAGTTGGTCGGATCACACTGACAATAGCTGTTCGGATTGGTTTTCCTAAAGCTATGCATAGCAGATTGAGCTGATGGCTGTTGTGATTGCCGGGCACTGTGCTCCATGCTGACACCGCCTTCTGTGGTCCAAGCTCTGCCCATGGCTGAGCAGGAGCTTCGGAGCTGGGGAATTTGGTTCATCTGGGCAGGAGGGTACTTGGGCACAGTGGATTCCAGCTTCACTCAGCATCTCCTTTCATTCACAAAGGACCGAGCTGAGTTTTGTTGTTTTAATGTTTTCTTGTCCATCTGTTAAGGGGTGAGCAGATCTTAGATGTGAGCAGATCTTAGATGGGCTGACAGAGGCGACCCAGCCTGGGGCGTTTCATACCAGCTGGAAACAATGGGGAGTCCAAAATGCTGCAGGATCTCTGTTCTGGCTGTGCCCAGCTCCACTGACAGCACAGCAACCCCTGGCCTGGTCTGGCCAAGCGGAAAACCCAGCGATGTAGCACCCAGCAGCCCTTTGGGAGGTGCTTAGGAACAGGCATGATGAACAGAGGGACAATAGCAGGAAGGGCCAGTCTGAAGGCTCCTGCCTGTGTGAACCAGTTTTTCTCTTCCAGGTGACCTGAGACTAGTCCATGTAGCAAAACAGTCACGGAGCTGCCTGGGACATTGCACCATTTCCTGTGCATCCCACAGCCCCTCCAAGGTAGCTCTTCACTCTACTTGCTCCCTATCTCTGCCCCAAAACACCAGTGCCTGCAGCAGCTGCAGGGCTGTGAACCAGAGTCTCATAAATTAAACCTCAGTCCAAAAGGGGCTTGGGCTGTCTTTTGCAAACAGAGGCAGCACAAAAGCTGCTTTTCTCCCTCTCATTGGACTTTCTCTCCCTCCCCATCTGTTTTTAGCCAAACAGTTGAATAGCTTCAGTATATACTGCAGGAGGCAAAAGCCAAAGGCAGGAGCACTAGGGAAGGAAGAGAACAGCAGTGCCCTGTGGCTGCTGCCTTCCGGAGGGACTGGGAGCTGTTTGCTACCCTTGCTCTATAACCCAGCCTCCATCACCTTGCTGAACCTTTGGAGAAAGCAGCTTGGAAAGAAAATATTTGTGCTCTGACTAGCACACACATGCACATTTCCTGCTCTTGAAGTCCTTAATTAAGCTTGGTTTTTGTTTGTGTTTTATTTTTCTGTTTATTTGGTCACAGTGTTGAAGGGGGAGGCTGACAGGTCCTCATGTGTTTTGCTGCTTTGGAAGCTGCCATGTGGAAAGCTACCTGTGATGGTCACACAGCGAATCTGCGTGGTGATGGGAGACTGGGAATGAGTAAGGGCCTTTGGTGTTGCTCTGTAGGTGGGTTCAGTGAGCACTGGGACAGCTTAGCACATCTCCCATTGCAGAGTGGCCTTAGCCCCGCTGTGGCCTCATGACAAGGAAGTCTGGGTCTTTGTAGACCTTCTTGAAGCGCTCCAATGTCAGCACTTTTAGTTCACCAAGCTTTTCACAGCCAACTTGGGAGCCTGAGTACCTCTGAAGGACCACGTACCTGCCTGATTCCTCATACATGGCAGAGATGTATGACCACTTAGGGTGATACTCATGGCTATGGACACCCAGCCCAGTGCAGTGGGGACTTCCAGGTCCAGCTCAAAGAGCAGCTGGTCAGGGCAATGTTGCAGATGTTGACCTGAAAAGCATGGAGTGGGAGATCATCCTACTTGCACTTCAAACTTCAGCCATGGTGCTCATCTAGTTCCCAGCCTTATTGCCATGCCTGGACTGGGAGCAGGCAGGTGAGCAACGGCGGAAACCTGAGGCAGGTTGTTCTTACAGCAAATATTAAAAAGCAGAGCAAGACTAAAGAATCCCTATCTGTTGGTAACGAATTCCCCCTGTAACAGTCTTAACACCCAGTCATGCCTGTGAAATTCCTGAGATTGTTGCAAACTGATCCACTCTTTCCCACCTTGAAGTGTCACAGCAATTTACCTCTCATCTGAGACACCAGGCATCACCATTTGCAGGCACTGAGGGGGATCTCCCATTCCTTGTCTGCTTTCAGCAGCCCACGGTGCTATTTTGGAAATTCTCTCATTTACTGGGCGGTGCAGCGGAGTACAGCTGCTCCTTTGGCTAGAACCAGCCCCTGCCCGTCATCTGGTAATTAGAAAGTGTCAAAAAGCCAGCGGTGCTTAAAGCAGCTCCGGGATAACCACGGCAGCTTTTTCTTTTGTGGAGAACAGACTGGGTTGGGAGGCTGTAGATTTTTCCACTGAAATCAGAGTTTGGTTGAAAAGGTGGGGGATGGAACACTGGGTGAGGGATGACACCCAGAAGCACAGCAGCACTGCAAGGAAGGCAACGCTGCAAAGCCAACGAGGTGAGTGAGAAAAGCAAACACCTTCTGCTGGGAACAGCACGGGTGGGGAAGGCAAAGACAATTTTGAGGCATAGGGAACAAACTTTTAAAGTCCTTCCCTCTGCATTTACCCAGTTCTTACTGGTGATGCAGTTATTAGAGGCAGTTTACAGACTCTCACAGCTGGGGATGGTCTGAGAACCTTGTGGAGAAAGTGCTACTGGGAGGTCACTTTCATGGGTGGATGTCTTCATCTCATCCTGCAGCCAGCTGGGCTGACACGTCCTTCTTCCAGCAGGTCCCTGGAGTGTCCTGAAGAGCCAGTGTCTGTGGTACAGGAAAAGCTCCTTCTCCAAGTGCCACCCTTTCCTGTTTGCACTGCAAACTGAGCATTTCCTCGTCTGGCTTTACAGCCTCAGTGTCTGGCATATTGTTTCCTGTGGAAACTGACCACGTTACCTGTGCAGGCTTGGCGGGTCCCTCCCTCTCCATGACATGCGACCTGGGCCAAATTTCTGCCCAATCTGATGAACGAGGATTTTTAATATCTTGGAGCAAAGACACTCTGCTTAGGTACTGTTGTACCCCTTTAGACTCCAGGAAGGAGAGTTCTTTCCTCACAAAGCCTTTCTGTAAGCTGCTCAGACATCCACCCTGCTGCTCTGTTCAGACTTGACCATCCTTCCTTAACTTCCTTGGCCCAGCTGGGAGCAGCCCAAATGCAGCCCACACACCGAAGCAAAGACTGTGACAGGATGTCATTACCCAGCTCTGGCAGCCTGTTTGTGGGAGAGGTGGCATTTTGAGAGGCACTCTGTGCTCCTGCAGAGCCACTGCTTCAAGAGTGCTGGTGCAGAGCCTCCTGTGCTCGCTGTCCTGGAGACAGGACCAGCAGCTCATCTCTCCCAAACACCGTGAATTATCCAAAGCCAAGGAAGGCAGGCAGAGAGTGTTGTGCGGATGGTCTGGTCTGGTTGAAGTGCCCTGTTCTCCTTTCAGGCCTGAAAAGTTGATGGGAGAGCACACGGATCCTGTCCTGCTGGGCCTTCGGTGCAGAAAACAAACAGCAGCTTGGGCATCATCCTCCAGCCCTGCTCTAACAGGACTTGTCCAGGTACTTTGGTATTTTCACACAGCAGCCCGCTGTAATAGTTGCATGCTGAGAGAGTTTAGATAGGGATCAGGAGGGCAAGAGTCCTCAGCCTGGACATTACTGGTCTGGTGGATGAGGACCAGCTCAGGGTAGGCTTTGGGAAGGGTCATTCCCCTCCACTCTGGGCACTGGGTATTGCCACCTCAACCTGCAGCCACAGCGCCTCACTAGAGCTCAGTTACTGTTTTTGAAGCAGGTAAGAGCTTAAAGCAATGTCCAGCTCCTACACGCAGGCCTGGGGGGGCTGCAGCCCTGCAGATGGGCACTGAAACTTCAGTGATCTATGTGAAGCTCCCAGCTGGCTGTGAGTGACCCTTTCCTTGCCTGGCTCAGCAACAAGCAAGCTTTAACCAAAACAGTGATTCAGCAGAGGAGGAAGAGGGAGAGTGTGTAAGCTGCAGCTCAGACATCAAGGACAAGAAGCCTGGTTTACAGCAAGACAGACTGGAAGTCACCCTCTATGGATACAACAGTGCCAGTCCCACTTGCCAGCTTGGCAGAAAGCTAGTGCCACAAGGACTGCAGGCTGCAAGGCCTCTGTGTGCCATCCAGCTCCACACCAAATGGAGCACACATCCTCCCCCAGCCCACTGCCACCAGTGCTGAGCCACTGAGCAACCAGCTGTTGGTGGATGCACTGGCTATGCTTGCGAGGAAGCTGAAAGCAATAAATATTGGCAAAACACCAGGTCAGATGGGGAAAGGGACTCCTTCACCTAGGACCCCCAGAAATGTCTTGAGATCAGTGGTAAAGACTCTGAAGTACCAACACACGCTAGCAAAGAATGAATTGCAACTGTGTCAAAAGTAAACTCAATGTACAACTGTGAAAAACCTCTTAGAAAACAAGCTGTTCTTTACTGGGTTTTCCTTTCTGAAGGACAAATCACATGTAGGCATGGGAGACATCCCCCAAGGGGAAGGAAGGACAGCAGACTCAGACAGACACTTGCAATCCTTTTGCTGGGCTGAGAACCTGAATTAAATGGGCCAACACCAATACAGCCCCTAACAGCTGTCACTGGGCCAAAATATGAGACCTTGGACGGATTTCAACACCCTTCTGCATTTCTCATCAGCACAAGTGTTGTCTTCTGCACTGTTCTGACTCTGCTGGGACAGAATTCCAGGCCAGCCATGATCTACAAGCCATTAGCAGTTTGAAAACTGCCCCAAGCTGGCTACAGGTGGATCCCATCCCAGAAACCTCCTTCTCAGTATAAAGGAGGAAGTTCAGTGAGGGCGGGGCCCTTTTCCTCTTCTTTCTTCTCTTTCTCTGAAGGACTGCCATCTCTGGAAGGGCTTGCTCACCATTTTCTTTCTGAGGACCACCTTACTGTGACTGCTGGACACTCACTGGGCTGATTACTTTATACTGGTATATTTTCATAAAATCTGTTCTTTCAACTCATGGGTCTCTGCCCCTTTTTCTGATCCCCCTCCCCTGCTAGGAATGGTGACAGAGCAATGGCTAGAATTTAGCACTGGGTACAGTCTATACGTAGACACACACATTGGTACCTCATGGCCCATTAAGCTCAACAGGACATTTGGTTACCCTTGAGTTCCAGGAGCTCTGATAGTTGCTTATTCCCAGCACCTGCATCCCAAGTGGAAGTCTCTTCTGCAGTGGACAGACACCTGCTGGGCCAGATTGCTTGAATCTAAGTGACATTCAAGCTCAGGTCTCTTGAGGCTGCAGTCATCTTCTAAAGGTAGGAACAATTTCCTGAGTGACCTGTCTTGCATGGGATGGGTAGTTTCCCACCGCTACAACTCATCTCTTTAATCTCTTTTAAGGAAAACCACTTAAAGCAGTACAAAGACACACAAGACACACAGACACGCACTGGAAGATAGAAGCAGCGCCTTGATTTACTGTGCAGCTAGAAACAGCATAGAAGCTCCTCTACACTTCTCTGCTTTTAAAGCCCAAGATGCAGCTGTCTCCTCCTGCCAGCCCTGTGCTTGCTGACATCTGGCAGGGCAGTAAAGGTCAAATGACAGAGCAAGTTGAGAGGTATGTAAACAGTTAAGCCATCTTTTTTGCTGAAGTCATGATTGAGTTCCTGCAAAATAAATAAATAGATAAATGGGTAATTGAAGAAATAGAGAGGCACAGAGGAGGTAATGTTATACAAAGATGCCCTCTGCCGGTGACAACCTAAAGGAAAAACATCCACTTGCCCTCTGTGCCAGCGATTTGCAACATCCCTCCTTCCTTTTATAGAGGAACCCCTTAAAAATAGCGCCTATGGAGGGAAAAGTGCTGTAAAACTTAGTGTTTGTTTGGGGTTTCTTTTTCCTTCCCTAATAGCTGAAATGATATAGTAGCAAACTACAAGCAAGGGCAGTGCAGCCACCCCTCTCCTTTGTTTTGGATCTTAATACCCAAGTAAGTCAAACAGCTTTAGTTAAAATCTAACAAGGAAAGAAAAAAGCCTCAAGAGAAATGCTCTGCTAGGTCTGCCAGCTGAACGGACTCCCTGGCTGCACTGATGTGATGCAAGGGAGGTGGGGAGAACACAGGGCCAGGGACACATCCACACCATTTGAGATGGGTTTTGCTGTAGTGTTTCACTTCGGCAGGTATTTGAGAGACAGTCTGCAAGTCCCTGCAAGCTGAACACTGCTCTTGCAGTCAGTACTATGAGCTGAAAACTATCTGAGGCACTAATCAATGCAGAGCATGTTCCTCTGTTTTAAATAGCAAAGTTATTTGATTACAGCTATCATTTTCAATGGTTTCTAGAAAGCATTGAGAGCTTGCTTCAACAATACAAATTGCAGATTTAAAATCTGTTCTGTCAGGTCAGTCTGTTAAAACAACAGATCTATTGCACAAGCACAGCAGTAGCAGCTTAGCTCTTCCTTGTATCAGTTTAATTCCTGCTGGTGTAAATCCCCAATTTAATTTACTGACTGGGAATTAAATCAGCATGAACTGGTTTGCAGTGGATCTGCGCTGAGTATTTGTGATGACCATTTTAAAACAACGTCAGTAGCTTAGACAGGAGCCATTCAGAGATGCGATACAATCTTGGATGGTGATGCCAGGATGTGCAGTGAGTGAGCAGCCCTCTCCTCCTGCTTCACTCTTTTCCAGTGGAATGGAACCCTGTCTGCTAGAGTCAGGGAAGAGTTCTGTATGTGTCCTCATAGTGGTGGGACTCTAGGAAAATCAGCAGGCTGCAAGAGTCTGGTTGTCTTGGGAATTTCTGCCCAGTTGGTCAGGGGCTGTGTGCACTGGGAGCTATTCTGTAACAGTATTTTATGCCCCTGAGGGTAGCAGAGCGCTGCTCTTTTTGCATCCTTCAGCTTAGTGGAGGATTAACGGTGATACTGAGAGAGTCTGGTGCTGAAGGTCGTTGTGCTACCAACCAACACCCTGCACCACATACCCACAGGTGTCTATGTGTCCCATCATTATGTCTGGTTTTGTCTGGGGACACTGGTCTCTGGCAAATTGGCTAAATCTTTGGGATTTGTTTTCAAGCATAGTAGGCTTTGGCAAGTTCTAGGTCATGGCTCAGAGGCTTGTTCTACCAACCCACTATAGCCATCATTGGGATCACATGGGCTTTCTCAGGTAGCTAAAGGGTCCACACAGAAATGGTGCTGGCTGTATGCGGTCTAGCTGCTTCTCAGATATGTGGGGTTTGCTGATGCTAGACCTGAGAGTCTTTTCTACTTTGCACTTCCCAAGAAGCAGCCTGTTTTACTGGGATTGCTGGAAAAAGTTCCAACTCTGTTTTACACATCTTGTACGTCCGATATATACCTAGCCTCCTCACACCAGGCAAGGCTACTGCGTGGACTTCTCCCCAAGGTAGGAAGCATTCTTTCCAGTCTTCTTCAGGGTTTCCAATAGGGTATCGACATTGTGCTCAGAGTCAATGCACACCTTCTTGTTGGGCAGGTCAATATCAAACTGGACACCTATGAGGAAAAGGAAAAATATCTGCACAGCTAGAAGCAGCTAAACAATGTGAGCATGAGGAAAACTCAGCTTCACACAGTTGTGCTTCCAAGGCCGCCAGTTAAATGTACTTCTGCCTCCTGCCAGCAAACCCTGATACCAATACCAGCCATCAAAACCAACCTGGTGTCCTGCCAGCAGTGGTATGAAGGAAGCCAGATCTGTAGATCTGCATTGGGCACCAGCTTCTCAGCTGCTTTAATCTGTTCACCCCACCTTGGATCAACACAATCACTCACAATGTCCAGAAGGAGCTGAGTTTAAACAAACCACTGTAACCTCCAACCAGCTCAACCTGTGCTATGGTTTAGGATGGATAGGTACTAAGAAATAAGTTAGTGTAGGGGTTAGTACAGGGTCAGGGCAAGATTCTCAGTGTTGGTACCAGCCAACAGCTATCAGTAGGAGGGAGGGAGAGAAAAGACACTTTCCCACATGGACTTCCCAGTGGCTAATAAGGATGAGTCAGTGTCCAGTGAAAGGAACTGAACATGTAGTTTCTATCTAGCCACATATGACAAAATGCTTTGAGAGCTCTGTCACATCACATGAGGCTGATATTGTCCAGCAAGTTGAAAAGTGATGGAGGTGCTGACAACCACAGACAGGGGAAGTGGGATCACCACAGCCTAGTAATGGGAGTCTGGAGAAAGCTGCAAGGCCTTCACCAGTAACTGGAAGCAGTTCTCAGTCAGAGAGGACAGGGAAGCAGGATGACAGGTCCTCACAACTGGTGTGTGTGGGTCAGACACTTCTCTCTTGATAATCCCAGCACAAAGGAGGCAGATGGTATTAAAAACCACCTGCTATGCAAGCAACCAGCAAGTGCTCTGTTCAGCAGCTTTTCACTGTGACTGCTGATGACACATCTAGGGAAGCACCACAGACACTCCAGGCCTCCCTAGGAACAACACCTGGCAGGACAACAACCTTCCTTCCTTCTTCTGGCAGCCTAAGCAGGGATCTACCACCACAGCTCCCAGAGCTTTCAGGATGAGGCCCGGGTGATTCAAAACTACCTGCAGCCATGGCAGCTCCTCCCTCCCTTGACCTTTCTCTAAGGGCCACACAAGTCCTGGGGACAGTCAGGGACTCATCACTGACTCAGAGCAGAGATTTCCAACCAGCCACTTTGAAGTTTTACCCACAGTGCTGCCCTTGCAGGATGGAGGATCCCAGGGCACTGACATCCTGACCCAGAGCTGGCATTGCTCTGGTGAGCTGGCTGTCCCACACCCAGCACTGACTCACCTCCCAGCCTGTGCAGGACACGGGTAACTGCATTGGAGCAGCCCTCGCAGGTCATGTCCACGAAGAACTCGTGTTTCTGAAAAGAGGCAGATGAGGGGTCAGGGCGGCCGCAGCTAGCAGTGCACTATGAGCACCCACATTTGCCTTTTTCCTTGGAGAGATTGGCTCAAATCGTCCCTAACCCAAAGGTCCACCTATGCCACCAAGAGATCTGCAAAAGCAAGAGCTCTCAATACCCTTCCCTGTGGCTTCCTTGTACTGTCCCTCAAAATATAATCGTGAGGGGCCTCTGGAGATTGTCTGGACCTACTCAGAGCAGAGCCACCTCCAGTTCCCACAGAAGTTGCTGTCTCTGTGGGCTTCTGCTGGACTTACACCAGGGCAGCCCAGGAGAAGCAGGATTCCTACTTCCAGCTACCTGACTTGGACAGCTTTGCTACTTCCTGTTCTTGTGTCTGCAAGGTCTCTGGTCCCCAACATTAAAATATAAACAAAGCTGGAATTTGAAGGGACATCAGTGCCGGCTTTTCATCCCCTTGCTACTTGTTGTGAGATCCCAGGTCACCATGAGCTCAACCTCTGGCAACCCTCATTTCCTTCTCTCCCACATACTTTTTCCTTAAAAGAGACAAGTAAACTAAAGCTGGTTTTTATTCGTTACCCACAACCCAGATCTCTTTCTGGGAAAACCCAGCCCTCGCCTCTCACCCCCGCTTCTCACCCCCCATTACTGAGCAGCTAACCCCCCCCCACCC
>JAOXOE010032650.1:0-10839 GCA_028565055.1 Phoeniculus purpureus
AGAACATTAGGGATTGGAAGGGACCTCAAAAGATCATCCAGTCCAATCCCCCTGCCACAGCAGGATCCCCTAGATCACATTGCACAGGAACATGCCCAGGTGGGTTTTAAACATCTCCAGAGAAGGAGACTCCACAAAGCTCCTGGGAATCCTGTTCCAGTGTTCTGTCATCCTCATGACAAAGAAGCAGCACCAGCATTTAAAGGAACTTGTTAAACCCAAAAAATGCTCCACTGAATTTCTGATTTTGACAAGATCTTAGAGGTCTTTTCCAGCCTAAATAATTCTGTGATGGTGAATTTCCTGCATTGAGTTAGTTGATGATTCTTCATCATCAACCACCTCCTTTTAAATTCTTTTGCTTTGGACTGAGTTTTTTATCTCATTTTGAAGAAACTACTTTTAACATGGACTCTCTGCTTCCTTTCCTTCTTGGTTTTGGCCTCCTGACCATGGCAATATTTCCTTCACTTAAGTAGTAAAAAAGTCTGGTTCCTCAGTTCTAAATATTTCTAAATAAACTGATGTGGCAGATGCTCTTTTCCCCGCGTTTCACCTGAAGAAACAGATTTTTATCCAAGTCTTCAATATGCCCAGTTAAATAACTTAATTAGCTTTACTTTAAGCATTCACTATGTGCATTTAAATAGGCTTTTATTAAAAAAACCCTAGTGAATAATTTTGAGAAGGGTATTTCTTAATATAAAGATCAAGGTTATATAAATTAAAATGACAAAGAAAGAAATTACCTAGTATTTGTTCTAAATCACAGAATCATGGAACATTAAGGACTGGAAGTGACCTTGAAAGGTCATCTAGTCCAATCCACCTGCCACAACAACATCACCTAGATCAAGTCACACAGGAACATGGCCAGGCAGATTTTAAACATCTCCAGAGAAGACTCCACAACCTCCCTGGGCAGCCCATTCCAGTGCTCTGTCACATTCACTGTGAAGAAGTTCCTTCTCATATCTATGCGGAACCTCCTGTGTATTTGTTTTAAATAGCACAATGAAATATCTGATTATTCCCCCATTTGAAAGAAGCATATGAAAATCAAGTGTTTCTCATATAAGAATAATCATAATTAAGTGCAAAGAATGTTAGATTAAGTCCAGAAGGTCCATTCTATTATTCTGTGATGTAACAGGAATATAAGTTAAACATTTTTGATGTTTAGATTTCAAAATCAGAGATTTCATCCAAAAAACCCAAGCACACTTGCATTTTATTACAAGAAAAAGAGAAGTGCAAAGCATGAGGCTACAGGCTGCAGAATCTTATTCAATGCAAGCCTCATGTGGGAATGAGTAATATGCGAAGCTTCAGACCACTGATAATAATTATTCCCTAAATTAAAGATGAGCTTTATCCCATCCTCTTTGATGACTAAGAAAGCCAAATTTTGAAAGCTAATTAGTTTCTCAGTGACGGTCATTGTTGTTTATTGTTCAGATAGCCTTCACATAATTAGTGTTCCTGACCTAAATGAAGAATGTTTAGCACATTTTATTAACAAAGTGTGTTAACAGAAACCCCTGACCAAAGTATGCGCTGGACCTCTGTCTTCTGAGGTGGCCTACCAGAGGAGTAGGGGAACGGTTTCAAGATAAAACAGGACAGATTTAAATCCTGAGAAGAAATTTCTCACTATGAGGTATTGGAACAGGTTGCCCAAGGAGGTTGTGGCTGCTCCATCCCTGAAAGTGTTCAAGGCCAGGTTGGATGGGGCTCTAGGCAACCTGGTCTGATGGGAGGTGTCGCTGCCCACAGCAGGGGACTGGAACTAGATGATTTCTGAGGTCCCTCTCATCTCAGATCATTCCATGATCCCATGATTCTACTACTCCTTTTATGAGATTGCTTAATAGAATTGCAAACCTGTTTTAATATATTAAGGTACCCGTGACTCCAGAGAATATAAACAATTACACATGAAGAGGTTGGTTGTTTCCAAACAACTACTGCTTTTTTATTTACCTGTGATTGACGCTGATTACTGAGTTTACGATACCCCCAAAGGACTATCCCAAATCTATTCTCAGCGAGGTAACAGCAGAGTTATCTTTAGCTAATCTTTCCATGATACTATTAATTGAGACTTTCAGTTATCAATACCATACCTGTTCACTCGGTACGGTAATATTCTTGTGTAACCTCAGGTTTGGCTGTCATGAATATGACTAATTCTCCACTGTTATTGTGCTACTATTAATCTCCTTTCCCACATCTTTTATGAATATATGGACAGGTTCCAGCTGCCAGCCTCCCCTGCAGCAGAACTGCCATCAGGCTTCTTTTCCCCATTGTAAACTGCCTCTGATCATGGCAAAACCTCTCCTCCTATCACAGTTTTCATTAGGATTTTTTGTCTTTATGGGCTTTATCAAACTATTTGAACACTCCTGCATCGATGCAGTGAAACTTAGCAACTCGCTTATGGAGCCAATTATTACACTGCACTGGATTTTTGAGGTAAAGCTTCTCTCTATAAAAGTCATGCTAATTCTTCTCTAATATATTACATGTATTCCTGTAAAATCATTGAGTCTACACTTTAACAATTCCATGTACTCAGTGAGCTCCAAGCTACCCAACTTGTAAGTGATAGGGCTGCCACATAGTTTTTTCTAAGTCTGCGATGTTTTTCCTTTCACATTCTTGTTCTTTTGACTCTAACCCCATGAATATAGTAAGGGAACTTAAAAATCTGAGCACCCCTATGGTCGAAAGCAAAGGAAGAAATTTAGAGCTCCAGGTATGAGGGATTCCTTGTGTTCTAACAAAAGCCCTGAAAGATGTCCATAAGGCATTGAACAAACGACCTGAGAGATGTCCATAAGACATCAAACAAAAACCCTGAAAAATGTCAGAGACACAGAGCAAACAGGGCAGGGATTTACTGCAGTTACACAACCCAACTCTTGGGATGAGCAGGCCAGCCCATTTTCAAATATCACTCTGCTGCACAAACACTTCCTGGTGATGAAGAAGGCGTGAATGACTCTAAAAAGTGCTTGTGATGAAAAGGCCTTTACTCACTCAGGTGGAATTTCCATCTGGATTTTTGAATAGCAGAGCAATTTTTGAAATACTGGCACTATGGAAAGCTCTGGATTCTCTGAGAAGCTCATAGAAGCCCAGGAGCAGCCAACCATGTAATATCAGACCCATTGGTCTATCCAGCTCAGTGTGTCCGTAAGCTGGTGCCTAGGAAAAGAAGAAGTGCCAGCTATGGCACTTCCATCTGCCCTGGGTACCATGACCCCACTCAGTCGTTTACTCCGGCCTGTATCTCTCCTGCCAGTATTTGCCCAGTCTCTCCTTTAACTACAAGTGCTCACAGCCACAGGATCTTCACCTTCAGTGTACGGGCTTCAGTGTGTTACTGCAAGTAGTGAGTGGCACGTAGGAGGAGAAAAACACCAGTGGTGCAAAGCCAGACCTAAGTTTTAAGACTGATAATTAGGGCTTTGGAATAAAGAGTCTGGGTCAACCAACTGTAGGTACCGCTTCTCACAGATGTGGGTTTGTCTCACATTGAGCACCAAACAAAGAATTAAAAAGCTTAAAAAAATGAAGCTCTGACCACAAAGTTAAGTATTCTGGGTTATTATATTTGGAAATTGCTACAGGTCCAGACAAATTCATTCCCTTTCTATGTCCACAATTACTTGAATGGATTGTAATGAATTCAAATACTTATAAATGAGGCCCTGTGCTTCTCACTCAGCTTTGAGATTCATGATGGCAAAGAGAAGGGTTGGGTATGGCTACAGCTGAGGGCTGCAGGTTATCACCATCTGTTCACAGGAACCCTGCAGTGGGCCGTGTGGGGTGAAGCTAAATGAAGTTCAGGAATGTGAGGTTGCTTCTTAAGACAAATCAGGCTTTGCCAGTTCAAATCAAAAAATGAATTACTGCATCCATTTTTCCTCTGCTCCCATTGGGTCTATATGATGAAGTCTGGTGCAATGGCAGAATCCTCATCCTTGGAGGCGTTCAAGGACAGACTGGATGTGGCACATAGTGCCATCGTTTAGTTGGTTGTGGTGATGTTAGGTCATAGGCTGGGCTTGACGATCTTAGAGATCTTTTCCAGCCTCAATAATTCAGTGTTTCTATGACTCTATAATGATGACTTCTTATGGCACAGCCACCAGCAGAGCCAGCCTGCAGTACCCACACACCATGGGGTTCTGCAGCACGTTGTGAATGTTATCATAGATCACCACAGCTCATCACGGTGGCCCTATACACAATGAACTCTTCCAACTCACCTCCTGCTTACCCAGCACGCACAGACCCATTTGTAACCAACACATAGGGTACAGACCTCTATGGGTTCCCCACAAGATTAGCGAGGAACATGGTCATGCCTTCAGTCATCCACAGGGTACAGACCTCTATGGGTTACCCATAAGATTAGTGGGGAACATGGCCACGCTTTCAGCCATCCACAGGGTACAGACCTCTATGGGATCCCCACAAGACTAGTGGGGGACATGGCCGTGCTTTCAGCCATTCCACCATTTCTTATGCCCACATCAACGTGCAAGTGTCCCAATGCACCTACCTCATGGCGACACCTCTGCCTTCCTTCTTGCTAGCTGCAGTATCCGAGATCTCAAGAGCTGCGGCTTTCAGACACCACAAGGGCATTGATCCTTAACACAGAAACACAAAGAGTCTTTTAATTTTTGCTTCTTAATTTAACATTTGAATGTAAACAAACATGAAGATGTATCAACCAACCCACTGATCCTGACAGGCTACCCAGCAAAGGGGTTGGATCAACATCCCTGGATGTGTTCTGAAGTCATGGAAATCTGGAGCTTAGGGACAAGGTTTAGCAGTGGGCTAGGGACAAGGTTTAGCAGTGGGCTGGGGACAGTATAGTTAAAGGTCTCAATGATCTCAGAGGTCTTTTCCAACCCGAACAACTCTCTGATGGCCATACAGAACAGTGACAAATCAGTAATAATTGCATTAATAAAAAAACAAAGTGTGAAATAAAAAATCCTTGGATCTGAGGGGAGATTGAGGTTGGACATGAGCAACAAATTTTTTCCTGTGAGGGTGGTGAGATGCTGAAACAGGTTGCCCAGTGAAGTTGTGGCTGCCCCATCCCTGGAAGCGCTGAAAGCCAGGGTGGCTGGGGCCCTGAGTAACCTGCTCTAGTGAAGGTGTCCCTGCCTGTGCAGGGGGACTGGACCTGGATGATCTTTATGGTCTTTTCCAATCCTGGCTGTTCTATGATTCTATGATTCACAGTAGGGATGAAACATAGACATCCAGTACTAAAATCGGAAAATACAGACAGACCTTCAGCCCACCACAGCTGAAAGGTGTGAAGCAGAAGGTATTTTCTTGCAAAGCCCACCGCGTGAGTAGGCCTCAGCACTTCTGGATTCATTATTTTTATTAGCTTTCTATTTTCTTCATTATTTGGGCAAATGAACCTGAAGCCAAGGGGTCACAGGTGAACACCTGACGCAGAGAACAGCACAACCTTCCCAAAACAAAAATCTGTCCCCATACCCCAAAGTTTACACCGGGACACCCACCTCTTGACGGCCTGCGCGGGAACCGCGCCCCGCTCCGAACGCAGGGGAAGGGCCGAGCTGGGCTGGGCTGCGGGGAGGGGCCGCGGGCAGGGCCCCGCCGCGGAGGTAGGTGGGCGGGCTGGGCCGGGCCGGGCCGGGCCGGGCCGGCGAGGCGGGGTGTACCAGCTTCGTGCCCGTCACAGGCACTTCCCCAAAACGGAGGGGGTGGGAAAAAAAAAAAAAAGACTTTAAAAAAAAAAAGAAGTGATTAAAGTGGCCGGTGCCGCGCTGCGGTCCCTCCCTCGCTCCCCTGCAGACGGCCGGACGGCGGGCGCGGCCCTGCGCGCACTCACTACTGCTGCTGCTCGTCCGCCTCCGCGCAGCGCACTCGTTCGCCCGCTCGCCAGGGGCTGCAGCACCGCCGGCAGAGGCGGCTTCCCGCGCAACATGGCCCCCGCCACAGCCTCCTGCGTCGTCCTCGGCCTCTTGGTGAGTGAGGGGTCGCGGTGGGAGCGGGAAGCGCGCGGCTGGGCTTCTCCTCCGCGCTGCGCCTCGCTTCTAGAGGAGAAACTTGTGGGGGGAGGTCGACCTGCGGCTCTTTATTCCCAGTGGGGCTCTGCCGTGCGCGCGGACGCCCCCCGCCGTCTTCCACCCCGACCCCGCGCGGGGTCTCGGGGTGTCGGGGGAGGGGAAGAAGCGGGTTGTGGCCAGGTTAGCGCTCGGGGTTTTGCGCGGTGGGAACGCGTTATCGCCGCTTCTGGTTATTCATAGAGAAGATAAAACCGCAGGTTTTCTTTGAAATCCCTCCTTAACCCCGCAGCGCGACCCCCTGCCCGGACCCTGCTGCCCCCTTGTGCGCGAGGCGGGTCCGGCTGCCTGGGAAGGCGCCGAGCTGTGCTGGGAACAGCCTCAGCGCTTTCCCTCGCCTTGGTAACTCGCTCTCTGTGTGTCCCCAATTACAAGGGAAGGGCAGAGAAGGGGAGTCCTCTGTCACTTGTTGCTTAATTTCTTTTAGTGGTTTTAATTTCTTTGCACAGTGCTTTCTTTTCTGTTTTCTATCCCCTTTCCCCCCTGTTGTCATTGAGTTTCACTGGGCCTGAAACTCAAGTGCTCAGTGGTGTCGAAGCACTGACTGTATTATTTTAGCGTTAATTACATACGTTCATTTGAATGAAAGTGTTTCTGCTCCAGACGCTGTGCCTGCCTGCCTTTGCTGGGATAGCAATAAAGACACCCAAGCGAGTTTACTCATACATCTAATTAAAAAAAATGAAATAAATTCCCTGTGAAGTACGAAAAAAAGCAACACCCAAACCCCGAAAAACTGCTGAAGTGTCTCCACTGTGTGAAAGGACATCCCAGCGTAGTTCTACCCGGCATTTCCTTACGTGTCGATATCCACGAATAACTCCTGCGTGCGTTTAACTCCTCAGACGTTCTTCTCAGTGTAGCTTGGTGTTTGCTGCTTCAAAATCAGATTGAATCATTGAAATAGAAATAGAATCGTTGATTCTATGGAAATACCCGAGAACAGTGTAATGAGATGGAGTGGTTTTACGGAGCTTGGTGTTTGCTGCTTCAAAATCAGATGCTGTTTGTTCTGAGGCATTCCCATAGAGTCATGTAATGAGATGGGGGGTGGTTTTACTAAGTTAAAAATGAATCCAGCATTTTATTAAGTGTTTGTTATTAGTGCTTGCTCATACGTAGGCAGAGATGTTTAAGTGGGTTTCTAAGTTCTTCTCAGTGTAGCTTGGTGTTTGCTGCTTCAAAATCAGATGTCATTGATTGTATGGAAAATACCTGAGAACAATGTAATGTGATGGGGGGTGGTTTTACTAAATTAAAAATGAACCCAGCATTTTATTAAGTGTTTATTATTAGTGCTTGCTAATACATAGGCAGAGATGTTTAAGTGGGTTTCTATATGCATATTTGTGTACCTGTGTGTATATGAGGAACAGTACAAAGAGCTTTTATAATGCAGACGCAGCATTTAAATCACTTTAATCATTAAACCCCACATTTCAGCTTTTTTTCAGCTGATCATAGCTTTTTCTAAACATTCCTAAAGTCTGAATTTCCATTCACTCTTTGCTTCTTTACACCTTTAATCCTAAAGCTATGTGCAAAGTAAAAACTACTTTCCTTTTTCATTAGACTTTCATCTTGAAGGAATCGATGTACTTAAAACGGTGAATACATTTATTTACATGTCATTGTTTCTTTATTTAATTGGCTGGGTGATTTTTGGATTATAGTTTGAAAGATCTGGATAGAAACTAGCTTAAATATATCACAGACCATTAGGGATTGGAAGGGACCTCGAAAGATGGTGCTAGAGCAGGTTCACCTAGACCAAGCCGCACAGTAACATACCCAGGCAGGTTTTAAATGTCTCCAGAGAAAGATTCCACAACCTTCCTGGGCATCCTGTTCCAGTGCTCTGTCAAATCTGTATATACACATTTATATATAATCAGAGGTCAGGACTAACTTGCTCTGTACTGAGGAAAAAAAAAAATCTTTGTAGCTTCATCCGATTTCTCTTGCAAGAAAGTTTTGTTACCTGCTGCTCATTTGAATTTTGAGGAGGACCCCATTTTGTAACTGGTTCTATGGGAGGGGACGGCTGTGATACACACCATTTTATTTATGTTGTATCTAATTGCTGCAGCTGGATTTAATTAGTTTGTTGAGAATCCTCTTTGAAGATGCAAAGTGATATGTAAGCGTGAGTGTCATCATGTGGTTTTAATAAGACACTTGTGCCTTTAATGTTAAGCATCACCATGGTTCTACCATACTGAGGGCTGATGGATTAAACCTTCAGACTTGAGAGAGATTAAGCCCGAACTGGCCAAGAATGCGACTGCAGGGAGTGTGTAGTGAAGCCGCATTTTATCTTCCCTCTGCTAAAGTAATAGAGTGGGTGAAATCTTCTGGTCAAAGAGAGCTCTCACTGGGAGCTGCTGTGACTTTAGGAAAAAGCCCACAAGCCACAGGTAGATCCTGGAGTAGTCAGAGCTTCCTTCCAGTTCGAAACTTCACATGTTGTGCTGTGTAGTGCCTGAATTCCTACCAGGGAGAGCTCTCTGTGCTGTTTCACTGTCTCATTGTAAAAAGCCAACTAAGGCAGCTTTGGTGTCTGTAATTATTATTCAAAATACCTTGTAATTATGGGGTGGTTTTTTTTGTTCTGATTTCTTTATTTGTTTTCTAGGTACTGAGTTTATGTGGTGAAGCTTGCGAGAAAGTAATTTTTCACGTTCCCTCTAAACTGGAGGCTGACACGTTAGTTGGCAGAGGTGAGAAGCTGCGGGATACCTGCCTTAACATGACACCACGCCTGTGCTGGAGATGCTGTTAACAGTGAAGGAGACTCCTCTTTTTTTTTTTTAATGGAATGAATGGATGACTGGACAGCCAGTTAAACAGTTGTATCAGCCTTTTTTATGAAGGATACGCCCTGTGCTTGTTATGGATTTGAACGCTGGCTCCATGCATTCATTTGACTTCTGTGTAAACAGCTCTTGTCAGCTTGCAGTATTTATTTTAGAACTGGAATGGCAGAGTTTAATATTTTCAAAATTTGGAGTCTAGAGCTTAGTATTTTAGTAGCCAAAAGGCCACCCATAACCCCCAGAGCGTATAAAGAAGGCAGTAAGTAATTTGGATAATGGAGAATTGGAAAGGAATGATGAAACCCACACAGCCAAGCACCAATGAGCTGCTGCTCTGGGAAACACGGATGTGCTTCGTGCTGGGGTATTAAGGGCACACACACATATGGATGCATTGCAGAGATGTCCACATTCTTTTGGGAAGGGGCTTCTGTCTGATTGTGGTATCCTGCTGTGGCAGGGGGATTGGACTAGATGGTCTTTCAAGGTCCCTTCCAGTCCCTGATGTTCTGTGATTCTGTGACTGGATGTTCTGTCGTAATGTAGGACAGTATGTAGGTGACCAGAGGAATGGACAGACCAGAAAACATCCCACTGTTTTTAAAATTTAAAAGATGGCTTCAGTTCTTGTACAATATTTAGATCATTCTCGGAGACTTCAGCATTTTTTTCTGAATAAAATAGAATTACATAAAGGCAAAACTTCGTGTTGCTACAGTGCTATGAAAGAAATTGTATAACATGAAACTATTTTTTTTTTTTCTCCCAAACATTTAACAAAACCTCTGTTAATGACATTCCTTAAGCCTTGGTTGTGATGTTAGGTCATAGGCTGAACTGGATGAATTTAGAGATATTTATCAGCCTCAATAATTCTGTGATTGGTCTTTGTATTGATGCAAAATGACATGCCTGGATAATAGAATGAGTCAGGATTGTCCTGGTGGTTGTAAGGTTTTTCTTCTGTTTCTGACTTAAGCAAAATATGAGGGGCTCTAAAAAAACCAAACACTTCACAGAATCACAGAACATTAGGTATTGGAAGGCATCTCAAAAGATCATCTAGTCCAATCCCCCTGCCACAGCAGGATCACCTAGACCAAGTCGCACAGGAACACATCCAGGTGAGTTTTAAGTATCTCCAGAGAAGGAGACACCACAACCTCCCTGGGCAGCCCATTCCAGTGCTCTGTCACCCTCACTGTGAAGATGTTCCTTCTCATATTTATGTCCCACAAAGCAATGGCTAACTGAGCGTAGTGTTGACTCCCATTAACCATCAGAAACAAAAAACCTTCAATCTGATATTTGTGGAAATGCAGTGCGGTAACATGTAGCAGCGGAAGACACCTTTAAGTGAAGCAGTGAGGCTCTCTTCAGTGCTACATTTTCTTTGTACAAGTTGTCAGGAGAGAGGAGTCACTGCTGCAGTGGCATAGAAAGTCTAGGAAGTGTTCAACTGAGCAATGCAAGACTTTAGAAGAGGAAGGAAGAAATCACATATTTAAAATGATGCTTCCTATCCTTGTGTTTCTGAGAAGAGAAACTAAACTAATTTATTGAAAATAATATCTACGTGTGGGGAGAAATTCTGGTTCTGCTCTGTGAATTTTACAGTTGTCTGTCATGGAGCAAAGTCTCATTCCCTATTATATATCATTGTAGGGGTATTGAAAAGATTTTCTTTTGAGATCCTGACACACATCTTGTACTCTGGAAGGGTCATTTGTCTTGAGTTTAGGTCTCCGGCCTTCATCTTCTTCAGGTTGCTAAATCATTTTTGTTTCATTCTGTGGTCCTACAGCAGTTCGTTGTGATCACAGAATTGTTCAGGCTGGAAAAGACCCATGGGATCATAGAGTCCAACCAGCAACACTACTCTACAA
>JAOXOE010032651.1:0-10838 GCA_028565055.1 Phoeniculus purpureus
GTCCTGTCACTGGGTGCCCCTGAGCAGAGCCTGGCTCCATCCTCCTGACACCCACCCTTCCCATATTGATCAACATGCCTGGGGTCACCCCTCAGGCTCCTTGTTTCCCAGTGGTGGTTGTGCCCCACCAGCAATCCCAGATCTTTTGGGTAAATCCCCTTGTTTTCGGAGCAGCGGGTTTGGAGAGATGAGCTTCAGGGCTTTGTGATGTGACCCGACTACAGGCTGGTTTCACAGAGCTGGTGGTGATACCTACCCTGGCTGGGCTTGGCTTCTAGCACCTGTCTTGAGTGACCTCTCTGGGGTCTTTCCTCATTGATCTTTAGCAGGTAATGGAGAAAGTGGAAGCACCTGAAGTGAAGGGTGGGACTTGGCAAACCAGCTGGGCAGAAGATGCTGCCCACAGCCGTGGAGGCACAAGAAGCCAGTTGAGTGCCCCTTCCTTCCCTGGGCTGGTTGTGGCACAGAGATGCTCTGTTCCTGGTGGCCAGAGGGCAGCTCAAGGTGGGACTGTGACACAGCCTCGTTGTTTTCAGTGTCAGGTGTGTGCGAGTTGCTAGTGATAGGCAAAGAAACGCAGGGACGGTGACCCCACGGAGCGTGAGCATCGCGCTGGGTTCCAGCAGAGATGCACGTGGTGTTGAGTGAAGCTCAGAAATGTGAGACCGGTGTCAGTTTGGGCTGGGTTCTGGGTCTAAGGTGGAGGTAGCTCATTGCAGTTAATTTCATCTGTGTGTGTTCCATGTGATTTCCTGTGACTTCTGGTCTGGAGGACTGGGCTGTTGTGGTCTCTGTTGTTTCGCTGGTGGTTTTGGTCCCTGATAGTGAAATGGGCTAAATGCTGCTGCGGTAACTCCCCAGAAAGTACCACTGAAAGGGAAATAAAGCCAGGAGGAGCTGCTGGGCATGTGCAGAGCTTGGCCAAGGACCAGGGCGTATCAGATGTGCTGCAGAGCAAGTTCCTTTCTGCAGGGTTTTACAGCGTAAAGCAATTAGAGAGATAAAGAACCTTCTGAGAGAAGTTATAATCCTGCCTCCAGTGCAGGCAGCTGTGCTGCCAGGGCATCCCAGTCAGGGCTGCAGAGCTCTCTGGTCTGCTGGGGTTGAACCCAGGTGGTTGCAGCATTAATTATTCTCCAAGCAGAAGGTTAATTTGAAGGTCTCTGGGTTGCAGAAGGTACCGGCGAGAGCAAGGCCTTTAGTTTGGTGTAGGTGAGGGCAGAGGAACATGTGTTTGCAGGAGTCCTTGGGGAGGATGGTTGGGTGTGCTGGGTGCAAGGAGATGCAGGGTCTGTGAGCTCCACTGCTCCGTGGAAGCCAAGGTCAGAGCAGCTCTGTGTATTCCAAGTGTCTTTCAATCTTAATGTCCTCCTGTGCAGCTTGAGGCCAGTCCTTGTTGTTCTGTCACCAGTTACCTGGGGGAAGAGACTGGTGCCTTCCTTTCTCCTTTCTGCTGAGCAGCTTTCCAGCCACTTCTCCAGAAACTAGATGTTCCCTTCCCACCTGAGAAAGCAGAGGACGTCCCTCGCTAGGACAGAACCACTTGTTCATCTCTCTTTGTGTTTCCAGCCAGTTACTACCAGTCAGGACTGGGGAATAACTCAGCGAATGAAGTGGGGAGGAAACAAGAAGTCAGGTGAGGGAAAACCAGAGCCTGGGAGGATTTTGTTTATCTGGGCTTGTGGGGCTTGTTCTGGGAAAGGGAAAGCGCTGGGGAGATGGGGTTCAGCTTTCCAGTGCAGACTCGAAGAGAACACGGTGCTCCCAGCACAAAGAGCGTCTTTCACACGCGGCTGAAAGGAGAGGTTTGTGCTTTTCGTGCTCCCTGAGGGGTGTTTGCATGACTGCAGCCAGGCTGCTGCTCCCACCTGCCAGCTCTGTGATCATGGAATCGCGGAATCACTCCGGTTGGAAAGGACCCCCGAGGTGATCCAGTCCAACCCATAGCCCGGCTCTGCCAGGGTCACTGCTCCTGGCACCACAGCCAAATGCTCTTCAAGCACCTCCAGGGATGGGGACTCAACCCCCTGTGCCAAGGCTTGAGGAACCTTTGCAGGGAAAGGTTTCTCCTTGTGGCCAGCCTAACCCTCCCCTGGGGCAGCTTGAGGCTGCTCCCTCTTGTTCTGTCCCTGCTGACCTGTGAGAAGAGACCAGCCCCCACCTCTCTACAGTGTCCATCAGGTAGCTGTAGAGGCTGAGAAGGTCTCCCCTCAGCCTCCTCCTCCTCAGATCAACCAGCCCCAGCTCCTTCAGCCTCTCCCCACCAGCCCTGTCCTTCAGACCCTTCCCCATCTCCGTTGTCTTTCTCTGCACCCACTCCAGCCCCTCAATGTCCTTCTTGGACTGAGGTGCCCAGAACTGCCCCCAGTAGCAGAGATGAGGCCTCCCCAGCACCCAGTACATGGGGACAATCCCTTCCCTGCTCCTGCTGGCCACACTGGTGCTGATGCCAGCCAGGATGCTGTTGGCCACCTTGTCCCCCTGGGCACTCACTGGCTCCTGTTCAGCCACTGTCGGCCAACACCCCCAGGTGCCTTTTGGCTGGACAACTCTGCAGCCACTTCCCCCAGGCTGTGGCATTGCCAGTGGTGGCTGTGAGCAGGGTGCTGGGGTGCTGCAGTGGTGCCTCCAGCACTGAGAGACAAAAAGGGATGGGGGGTGGAAACCTTGGGGACCCCCAGCACCTTTTCCTCGGTGCAGAAGCTCCTGCCAGCTGGAGGCTTTTGCCGTGAGATGAGCCCGACATGCTCGGGCACGTTCCTTCCCTCTGGGTTTGTGAGAGAATTCTGGTGGCTTGAGGTGGGGGGGAAGGAGGTGTCAGAGGGTCTTCACCCCCAAATGCAGCTGCTCCCTGCTTCCATGCAACCTCAGCAAGGGAGAAATCGCCCTTCCTGGGCTGTTTGCCTGCAGGGATGTGCAGCAGCCAGGGTCGGGTTTGCAGCCAGCACACTGGGGTCCCTCCAAGCCCAGCAGCACGCACCCCTCTGTCTTCCCTCTTGAGTTGCCCCTTGGGTTAAAGGCTGATCCCGTGCCAGGACCGGGCTGGGCAAACAGGAGGAAATCAAGTCTGTTAGTGCCTGTTTCAAAGAGACTTTGTAGATAAAGATCTTCCCCCAGTGCTCCCAGAGGTAGAGCAGGGGGGTGCAAAGGAAAGAGAAGCCCAGCTGCTGGGGTCAGCAAGGTTGGGGTGGGAGATGGCCCAGGACCTGCCCCAGGACAGGGGTCTCTGTGCCCATATTGTAGAGCTGGAGGCTTGTGGTGGTCAGCAGCTTCCCAGCCCCGGGATGAGGACATGCGGATGGAGGTGTTTAAGCATCTGATGACACTAAGAAGCGGTGGGGGGTGGATTTAGGCAGGTAGCAGCATGCAAAGGCTCTTTCGGTGGGATTTAGGCACCTGACCAGCTTAGGTGCTTCTGAAGATCCCCCTGAGCTCTTAAAGAGCTGCTGGAAATGGACCCTGAATGAGGGATCCCAACCCTCCTCCCAAAGGTGCGATTGGATGGCTGTGGGAGTTGCCGGTGGGATTTGGGAGCTTCCCAGCTGCAGCTCAGCAGTTCCTGCAGTTGGGGCTGCTGAGGATTCGTCCCAAGAGCTGATTCCAAGAGCTCAAGTTGGATGTGCAATGCCTTGGGGTGGTTTTTCCCTTTGCTGGAGCTCCAGGCAGCCGCAGGATCTGCAGCTCTTGATGGCAGCAGTCCCTGGAGCAGATTTGGAGGAGTTTTCCATGGGATCTTTCAGAGGAACCTCAGCTTCCAGGGCAGGGATGAGTCTTGATCCGTTTGGCTCCACCAGATGCAGCTCAGAGGAGGATGTAAGCTGGTTCTTGTGTGGGTGCTGCAGTCCTTCGGTGATTCCCAGGTGAGGGGACTGCAGCGGGGAGCTGCCTGGGAGCTGGGAGCACTGGTGAGGCTCTGGCTGGCCTGCAGGGGCTTGCTGGGAACAGTCTTCCACAGCCTTCAGACAGCCCCTTTCAGGGGTTAGAAGGTCTCCCCGGAGCCTTCTCTTCTCCGGGCTGAACTCCCTCAGCCTGTCTGCAACCCTCTGATCATCCTTTCAGCTTCCTCTGGCTTTGCCCCAACAGCTCCAGGTCCTTCTTGTCCTGGGGGCTCCAGAGCTGGACGCAGGACTCCAGATGGGGTGTCACCAGGGCAGAGTCCCCCCTCTCGATCTCTGGCCACACTTGTGCTGATGCAGCCCGGGATGCAGTTGGCTGCAGCTGCACCCTGATGGCCCGTAGCCAGCCATTCATAGCTGGTAGGCTGTTGGCAGAGCTGCCAGCTTGGGGCAACAGCTCCTCACCCCCCTCCATGCTCAGGTTCAGTCATTCAGACGCCCCTTTCCGATGGGATTTGTTCCTGTGGCTTCTATCGTGGTGGCTTTCTGCAGAAGCAGCCCCTCGCCTGCAGCGGCACTCCGGGCTCGCTCTCCAGCATCGGCAACGGGAGGAGGAGAGGCTGGGGAGGATGGATTGCTTAGCCTGAAGGAGAGGGGCTGAGAGGAGACCTCAGTGCCCTTTGCAGCTCCTTGAAAGGAGGGTGTAGAGAGGCTGGGATTGGCCTCTTCTCCCAAATCTCTGCTGACAGGACCAGAGGAAACGGCCACCAGTGGCCCCAGGGGAGGTTCAGGTTGGAAATGAGCAGAAACATCCGCAGTGACAGAGCAGTGGAACAGGCAGCCCAGGGCAGTGGGGGAGTCCCCATCCTTGGAGGGGTTCAGGAGGTGCTGGATGTGGCCCTGTGGGACATGGTCTGGTGGCCATGGAGGTGTGGGGTTGAGGGTTGGACTTGATGGTCTTGGAGGTCCTGTCCAACCTCAGTGATTCTGGGGCTTCTCTAGATGCTGCTGCTTGGTCTGGTTTTGGTGCCATTCTCTGGAGGGGCAATGAGTCAGCCAAGCCCTCACTGATGCTGATTCGTGGTGAGATCCTCTGGACTCAAACAGCTCCTCAGGCAGCAGAGATAAATTCCAGAGGGTCTGTGCATGGGTAGGACTCAGATCAGCAGCGTCCCTTCATCTCAGAAAGTGATTTTGGAGCTTCATGCAGTTAGACAGCCCCTTCCACAGCTTCCTGCATCCTCCTTGGGCTTGGGGATTCTGGGGTGCTGGTACTGAGGGCTCACCGAGTTCCATGGCCTCCTGTGTAGAAGATCCTGGGCTTTGCAGTGTGAGGAGCTGGTTTGGACTGGGGCTGCGTTCTGGGGTGATTTGCAGCCTTTTTGTTGACATTGCAAAACATTCAGGCAGAAGTCTCGAAGTCTCTGCGCTGTCCCTCTGGGTTTGCTGTTTGCTCCAGGGGGTTGGGTTGGTGACCCTCCATCTTAAAAATCCCAAGAAACAACCGAGTAAGGAGCTGTTACGGCAACTGCTCGTGATTTTCCAGCAGCACAACAGTTGTGGTTGCTGTTCCCAGGGGCGGCTGAACTGACCCAGCTGCGCTGAGCATCACGGCTCACGTCCGGTCCTGCCCTGGTTCTAGCGGTGAGAGTTTCCTTTGGACTCGGTATCTCCGGAGACGCAGCTTGTGATGCTGGAAAGCTGAGCCCAGCTCCCTCGGGGGAGCTGCCTGCGTTTCCAGCGCTCCTTGGAACCTCAGCCTCTACCCTGGGGTGCTGCCAGTGGGGTTGAGCTGCTCTGTGACCCTCCTGCTCTGCTCCTTGCAGTCAGCAAGGGATTTGGTGACATCCTAACGTGCTCTCGTGACTTAGAGGTGCTTTTCCCTGTATCCGAAATCACAGGACACCCCATTTCCAGGGCTCAGTCTCTGCTGCAGCTCCCACCAGACATTTCCACTGCTGTGCTTTGACTTCTTTCCAGAGGTTTCACAGCTGCCAGGGCCTGGGGAAACTCCTCTGGAGCTCTGCTTCCCTTCTCTGACCTGAACTGGATCAAATAAGTCGTGGGGATCAGGAGAGGTGCCTGGGGACTGGAGGATAGCAAATGTCACTCTAGTCTTCAGGAAGGGTAAGAAGGAGGACCCAGGTGGCTACAGACCGGTCAGCCTCACCTCCATCCCAGGGAAGGTGATGGAACAACTTATCCTTGATGCTGTCTCTAGGCACAGGAGAGTCATTAGGGGCAGTCAGCATGGCTTCAGCAACGGGAGGTCCTGCAGATGATCCTGCTCTGGCAGGGGGATTAGACTGGGTGATCCTTTGAGGTCCCTTCCAGTCCCTAATGTTGGTCCTGCTCTGGCAGGGGGATTGGACTGGATGGTCCTTCGAGGTCCCTTCCAGTCCCTAATGTTGGTCCTGCTCTGGCAGGGGGATTGGACTGGATGGTCCTTCAAGGTCCCTTCCAATCCCTAATGTTGGTCCTGCTCTGGCAGGGGGATTGGACCGGGTGGTCCTTCAAGGTCCCTTCCAGTCCCTAATGTCCTGTGATGCTGTGAGGTGAAAGCTCTGTGCCAGGCTGTGCAGGTGGGGCAGGAGGCTGAGCAAAGCCGCCGCTCCCTCTGTTTTAATTTTGATTTGCAAACAGCGTCGAGGTGAGGCCTCTGCGCCCGGATCAGCCTCTCTTATCGGAGGGATTATAACCGGCTCACTAAACGATCTAATCCCTCTGTAATCCCCAGCAGTCTTTTGCCGAGTGCCCGAAGACCAGGGCAAAATCTCTGCCTGTGGGATTAATTGGTGTAAAATCAAGCCGCTGTTTGACCCTGTGTTTTTGAGCAGAAGGTGCTCTGTGGGGATGTCAGCAGCTGTAGTTCAGCTTTTTGCCTCTTAAATCTGTCCTCTTACGAGGACAGGCTGAGGGAGCTGGGGCTGTCCCTCAGCCCTAGGTCTACATGTCCTTTAAATCCCTCCAGGGTTGGTGACTCCACCACTGCCCTGGGCAGCGTGTCCCAATGACCAACAGCCCTCTCAGGGAAGAACTTTCTCCTCACATCAACCTTAAACCTCCCTTTGTGCAGCCACAGCTGATTTCTCTGGTCCTCTCTTGCGAAACCTGTGACTTGAGGTGCCCAGAGCGTTTGCTCCCGCGGCAGTGCTGCAGGTCTGAGCTCTCTGGAGGGGAATCCTCTGGTGCCTATAGGCTGTGTCTGCTGGGGAGTCTCTGGTGATGCTCTGGGGCTGGAGCAGGTGCAGGGAAGGGCAGCGGAGCTGGGGAAGGGGCTGGAGGGCAGAGCTGATGGGGAGAGGCTGGGGGAGCTGGGGCTGCTTGGTCTGAGGAAGAGGAGGCTGAGGGGAGACCTTCTCAGTCTCTTAACAGCTGCCTGATGGACACTGCAGAGAGCTGGAGGCTGGTCTCTTCTCACAGGTCAGCAGGGACAGAACAAGAGGGAGCAGCCTCAAGCTGCCCCAGGGGAGGGTTAGGCTGGCCCTGAGGAGAAACTTCTCCCTGCAGAGGGTCCTCAGCCCTTGGCACAGGCTGCCCAGGAGGAGGTTGAGTCCCCATCCCTGGAGGTGTCTCAAGATCACGTAGCTGTGGTGCTGGGAGCTCTGGTCTGGTGGTGACCTTGGCAGAGCTGGGCTGTGGGTTGGACTGGATGATCTCAGGGGTCTTTTCCGACGTGAAAGATTCTGTGGCTGGGCAGCCCAGGGGATGATTTTCCTGTCCAACTTTCAGTTGCTTTTGAACTTTGCAAACTCAGTGCTGAACCCCCCAGCAGTTTGCTCTGCACCTGCTGTCGCACTCAGCGGTCAGGCTGGGTCACCTCAAGAGCTTTGGGCTTCCTTGTTCACCGTTCCCCCCCTACTCTCATTCCTGCTCCAGTAAAAGCAAATCGATAGCGGCACCAGGGAGCAGCCGCGTGTTCCCGATGCGATTCTTGTCCCCGGATCCGGCCGGGATTATCCCTTGTCTCTGCCCTCTGAATTTTAATGGCCTTGGCTCTAGCCAAGTCGTGTCCTTCAACAGTCCCCTCTCAAGCCTCCTTTGTGAGGCAGAAGCAGCCACCGCCTGGGACGCTGGGGTGGCTCTTTCCCCCCTCCTCCCTCGCCTGCAGAAATCCCACCCAGACGTCGAGAGCCAGATTTGGAAGGTTAAAACTTCCCAGATTGTTTCCCTCTCAGTTGTCATTTGGGGACGGGTTTGTTTTCTTTCTGAGCGCATCAAATCGTTGTCATCCCAGGAGGGGCCGTGGTTGGAGGGTGAAAGGACAGGGAGCAGAGGGGGGAGTTCTTCCCATCCTTATTCTTTTTGCAGCAGAGCTGCAGGGAACTTGGTGAGAGGAGCCAAGAATTCTCACGGTGAGAATTGCTTCCGCGGTGCAGCTCGATGTGGTGACAGTTGGGACAGGCTCTGCCTCTCCTGATGCTTCTCAGGGGGTGTCTCTCGTCGCTGGAGACTCTGATGCTTAGGGTGAACTGTCATAGAATCCTGCATGACTTGGTCTGGGTGGTCCTGCTGTGGCAGGGGGATTGGACTGGGTGATCTTTGAGGTCCCTTCCAATCCCTAATGAATCATTGGGATCATTGGAATTAATGGAATCATTGGAATCATTAGGGATTGGAAGGGACCTCCAAAGATCACCCAGTCCAACCCCTTGCCACAGCAGGATCACCTAGACCAAGTCACACAGGAACACATCCAGGCGGGTCTTAAACATCTCCAGTGAAGGAGACTCCACAACCCCCTGGGCAGCCAGTTCCAGGGCTCCATCACCCTCACTGGGAAGAAGGTCCTTCTGATACTGATGTGGAACATCCTGGTGTTCCAGCTGACACCCATCACCCCTCGTCCCATCACTAGATGCCACTGAGCAGAGCTGGCTCCATCCTCCTGCCACCCACCTTTCACATACTTGTAGACATTAACGAGGTCACCCCTCAGTCTCCTCCAAGCTCAAGTGCCCCAGCTCCCTCAGCCTCTCCTTGAAAGGCAGGTGCTCCACTCCATCATCCTCATTGCTCTGTGCTGGACTCCCTCCAGCAGCTCCACATCCCTCTTGAACTGAGGGACCAGCTGGATGTTCCCACCCAGGCTGATTTTTGCAGAGGTCCTCTCTGCTTTTGCTCTGCCGGGTGGCCCCGGGGGAGTGAGGACTTGGCCATCGTCCTGAGGCACAAAGCAGCTGAAATACCAAACCCCTCCCTGTCTGAAGTGGGGGAGTAGCTCTGAGCAATCTGAGTGGCCTCAGATATTTTTGTTATCATTGGCCTGATCCTTCCAGTGCAACAGGGTTTTATCTCTTTGGCTGGGGCTAGGACCAGTGGAGAGAGCCCAGGAGGGTGCCGTAGACAAGGTGCACAGCATGGAATTGTTAGGGCTGGGAAAGACCCTTGAGACCCAGTCCAACCAGTAGCTCAACCCTCCGATGTTCACCTGTAGAACAGCAGTTTTGGTCTGTGCCCACGTAACCCTTGGAAACCCGTGTGGGAGCCCTTCTCCTCTCGCCATGCATGAGCCCTTCTCCTCTCCCCACACACGAGTCCTTCCTCTCCATCATGTTTAGTTCTCAGTGAATTCAGTTGCTTCTTGGGGACCATTTCTCACCAGTTTAATTTTCGAACTCCAGCTATTTGAAAACCATCATTTGGCTTGTCGAGGGGATCTGGAAGCCATCCAGGGGCTCCTCTTACTGGCTCTGCTTTCTGAGCAGGACCTGGGGGAAGGTGCCCCGTCATCCTTTCTCCTTCAAGGGGAGGGTCGTGAGCTCTTATTTATAAGCTGGAAGCTGATGTTTGCACGAGGCCATTGGAGTGAAGGAGATGAAGGTGGGGGAAGGAAAACAACCCAAAGCTCAAAGAGGCTGGGAGACCTGTGATGAAGTAATGAAGGTCCCATGTTGCAGCTCATCCCCATTATTCCTTGTCCTGTGACTGGGCACCACTGAGAAGAGCCTGGTCCCTTCCTCTTGACCCTCAGATATTACCAGGTGTTGATGAGACCCCTCTGAGCCTTCTCCTCTCCAGACTCAGCAGCCCCAGCTCTCTCAGCTTTCCTCACAGGGGAGATGCTCAAGTGCCTGGATCGTCCCGGGTTCTCAGCAGCAGTCAGACACAGTCTGTTCAGCACTGGCTTTACTGGCAAGGACCAGCTTGTCCATCACAAGGCTGCATGGGGTGAGCAACGTTAGGACTTTATCCCTGGAGGCTTCCCCTGTGGTTCTGGGCTCATTCCCTGTTACGATTTATCCCTGGGCTAGACGGGGTTGTTCGCTCCGATGACCCCAGCAGGACAGCAGCATCACCCACGGCTGCCACATTCCCAGTCCCAGTATGGCCAGTGCTCTCCCCGAAGGTCTCCTTGGTGGGCTGCACTGGTTAACAAACTGGGCTGCTGGAGGTTTTCAGCACCTGGCAGCGTGAGCCATGGACTCTGCCTTTTAATTATTCAGGCTGCCTCTTTGCAAGTTCTTTTTTAAGTGGAGCTAATAGGTTTTGCAGGGGAGGCTTCCAGCCCCAGCAGGTCCTCCCCGGAGGAGCTCAGTTTGTGCATCACCAGCTCATCTCTTTGCTTCGTTAGCCCTTATCTTCCTCCAGCTGATTAATTGCTTCTGATTGACTTAGAAATCCTCAGTCGATGTGGGCAGGGAGCAGGGTACGGCCAGGCACACGAGGTCACGGATCCAGGCAGCCCCCCTGGGCTGAGGGATCGCAGCCAGACCTTATCCCCTGCTTCTTTTTCTTATCTCTTTGCAGTTCCTGCACAGAAAAACTGCTGGAGCATCACTCTGAGGCTCTGTGCACGCACAGACCTTGCTGGTCCCGGCTGAATGGCCCTGAGGGTGTTGAGCACAGTCCAGGGCACCTTGGGGTGAGGTGGTGCTTTGCCAGGCTGCCCATGATGAAGGGAGTGGAGCATCTCCCTGGTGACGAGATTGTGCCCTGCCCCTTGTTCTCCCCACACCTTATTCCCACCATCTTTATTCCTACCCCCTTCATTCCCACCCC
>JAOXOE010032652.1:0-10838 GCA_028565055.1 Phoeniculus purpureus
GAGGTGCTCCAGCCCTCTGATCATCCTCGTGGCCCTCCTCTGCACACGCTCCAGCAAGTCCACATCCTTCTTGTAATCAAGCACCCTTGTCATAGATTAGGACTTTTAAACACAACAAGGTCCTGAAATATCAAACCTCTGTCTGGACTTGATTCTCAACAACAGGCAGCATTACAAGACAAGTGGTCCATGATGGAGTAAATCCATTCTTGCATTCTGTGTATGAGCAATTCTACTGCCTTTAAGTAACACATTATCATACCTGTTTCTTTAATTCTTATTTATCTTCTTGAAGTTGAAGATGTACTTAGCTGCTGTGAACAGTGCTTTAAAAGACTGCGTTGTAGGCAGTTAGTAGGGCCTGTGATTCCAATTGCCATCAAATAACTGGGGATGTAGGGAATATTTAGGCAGCAGGGAGGCTGCTCATGAAGGATATTAAACATCCAAAGAAGTTTCTAAGTTTAGCAGCTGGTTTTGGTGCACAGGTCATACTTCCTTAACCTGCCTATGGCAGTTTATCCAACCTCCAGTGTTATATTGCAACCCCAGCCACAGCATGGCATGCTTTTCACTAAAAACCCCCCCTGCTCTTCAGCAGCGAAGAGGCACTCTCTCAGTGGACACTGACACTGATGTGCTGCAGTCAAGGTGGCAAGGAAATATTTGTGGTGAAGAGAATCATGTAAACTCAAGTGTTTCTTTGGAGAAATTGAGGTTTACTGGTGCTTGACCCCACCTGTGAGCCCTCATGGGCTGGAAGATCTGAAATCCTCTAGCACCAAGGACTGACAAGTTTGCCCATGGCCTCAATCGCCGGTAGCCATTTCTTTGTGGCAACTCCATCAGAAAATTGGCTCTACATTTGCAGCTTTTTGCCAATGATGGAATTAGTAGGAACACTGGAACTCCCACCGGGGAAAATCTGAGGATAACATTAATCGTGTAATCCTTTTGAATTCAAGCATCAGCCAGAGTCTTTCGGAAGTAGCCGAAGGGACAGGGCACACCCTGCAGCTGACATGGCGACTACAAAGTACATGGACAAAGTGTGCACGGTGCTGCTAAGTGATGTAAATGCTTATCTTAGCCCTCTGTGCCAGGCTCGCTGTTGATACAAGCGGTTCAGGAGAGATCCAGGTTAGACCTTATAGCCAGAAAGAATCCAAAAGGTTAGGGTTTTATAGATGGGAAGTATACAGAGTTTACAAGCTCCCAGTTACTAATTACCCAGTACTTCTTTGAAGTACCGTTTTCTGCAGTGCAGACCTGATCTCTGTACCTCAACCTGCGTGTTTACTGACCAGGGAAATTTCACTTTGGGAATGGTGGGGTCCATCTCCTTTTCTGTCATACTCCCATCTCTGCTGCATGAGGATAGCTCACATGCCAGCTCTGAGCCCAGCAGCGTATCTCACTGGGGAAGCACATCATGGGGGGAGGCACACAGTGCCTGCATGACACCCCCCTGTAGGAATCCCCATCAGCCAAAAGGCCTTAGAGCCAAACACAGTCCCCAGGTGGTCCCCTAAATAGCAAAAAGAAGGTTATAGACATTCGTGCATCGGAACCAAAGGACAGAGGACATCCTGAACTCAGAAGATCTGGCTACACATGACTGGTCTGAGGAGACAACTTCCCTGTCAACTCAGAACAGCTCAGCACAGTGGAGGACACTTCAGTAGTGCTCACTGACAACGCTACAGCCACGTAGTTTGCAGCTGGGTGCTGGCTGGGTGCAGTAAGCTAGGTAAGCACCCTCTGACCTTTGGGTATGACCTCCTTTTTCTAAAAATCCTTGATTTTCAAACGCCACGTTTGTGAAGGAAACAGCTTCTCTTCGGTGTGCTTTTAGTAGGATGACAGGTACGATACTCCTGGCATTGGGCCACCAGTATTTCTAAAATGAAAATGCAAAGGGTCGGCGTTCACAAAGCCCACTATTGTGCTGTGGATCTCAACACAGGGTGAATTTTGAGTGGGAAAGGACATGACTATAGCAACGTGTGCAAGCATACAGCCATAGCTCCCAGAAGCTGCTAGGGGTTACAACAGTCTCACTTGCCTTCAAGCAGAACTTTTTCCTAAACCAGATCTTCGTGACAGTTTTTCTGTCAGCAATTCACCTTTCTTTTACTTGCTTTGATTACTGGTGATGGGGAGCAGCAACTGGCAGCATTTGCAGAGTGTTACCTTTTTTAAATCTGGGTGCTGCATGCTTAGGGGCTTTATGCTTTTCTGGAAAAGCTGCTCATTCGTTAGAGTGCTAGCCTGGGTGCTTAAGATGCACCTGGCCAGCTGGAGCTGGGTGACCTTGGATACGTTAGCGAAGGACCTCTTTCCTTTATAAGACATTTGTATGGCACAGCGTAGGTCTTAGGTTATGCTATTTGATATGCACAACCAGACACTGAAATAATCAGGGAGCTGATTAAAAGTGTTCTGCATAATCTCACTGAGGGCATAGCAAGTTCCCCTAGCTACACTTGGGGGTTTTTGAAAGCAAATAGCCTTCCAGGTCAGCACAAAAGCCATCTGTAAAGGGACACGGTTTTCCCAGTCTCTATTCCTTGTCTACATTTATGTCTTGCTGTATCAATGGTTCCTCCCATGCCAAGGTTTTCACCTTGGATGCTTCAATTTCTAGAGAGCTCTGAGGTACCTTCTCAGTGCCCTGATGCTCCTGGATGTACAAGAGAGCAGGAGATGCAGACCCAGAAGTAGTCTTGGACTTCAGTCTCTTTTCTCCCTATAGCTGCACATGTGGAAGGCAGGAACCAAATTTAAGCCCTCCATATCTCTATGTGTTTCTCCCTTTAAGTATCCAAGAGAGGTTCCATGAGCCTGGGAACACATGTAAATACATGGCTGAGATGCCTTCTGTGTTCTTTGCCACATAATATTAACCTGTTAGAGACAGATACCCCAGCAGCAGTCAGACCTGTTTAACCTGGGTAAATGTGTTCAGTTCATCTCTCCGTACTGAAGGGCTTTTTGTAACACACCGACCTTCCCACCAGCCTGACGAACTGTGTAGTTTGACTTTGAGCAGCACAATAGTAGATTAAATAATGAGACACCCTTTGATTTTCTGGGACTATCCCCGTTCAAAGACCAGTTATCTGAGGGGAAGCCACAGGAAAATGCATGGAGTAACTCACCAATACAGGAGGTTTCTTCTGCTCCTACTTAGCATTTAGCCTAGGCTAAAAACATGGGGATTAATTGCCCTCTAAAATGTTTTTCATCGTGTTTAATACATTTGTGGCTCTTTATGTCATTCATATCAGAACATAGTTCATCTTCTCTGTCCTTTCAAGATGAAAATTCTACCTCTGGCATTATGGTTAATGTCACTACCTGTCCTCCAGAACTGGGGCACTGCACTGAGTTCAGCCTCTCATTGTTCCCCTGCCATGTTCTTTTCTTCACATGCAGGAAAACTAAAGCACAGAGCTGCCTTTGTGACTGCTTGCTGCAGAGAAGGACAATGGCTCATGACAACGTCCAGATTTTGGGGTGCCCAAAATCTAGAGGAGAATTGAAGCAGTGCTAAGGCCACAGGCTCAGACTCCTGATCTGCTTCCATCTCATGTGTAGGCACCTGGCACTGAGTCACAAGAGCAGAAGCAGTCTGCACCTAACCCTGCCAGGGCACCTCTCTGAGACACATCATACTAGGACAAAGGTTGGACTCAATGACCCTGGAGGTCCTTTACATGGAAAAGACACCAACAAACAGAAGTCTAACAAGGCAGATACTCTCCGATGAAATTCACATTCTGTTGTTATAGTTTACTATGGTCTATTAGTTTTGTATTGAATTCTTGTTCTGTATGAAAATGAAGTCACCTTCATTTCTCTGGAAATGAAGTAAACAAAGAAAGGCCAAGATGGGCTCCCTTTGGCTCCTGCTGTTATTGCTAGTGCACTGCAAATGTTCTGTGGTGTCTTCACAGCAGCATCCTTGGACTGGGCTTCCTATGGACTCAGACATGATGCACACCGTAACAGCTCCTAGTCCTATCATGTCCACCTTGCTATACCAGCACCTGAAGAGATTAATACTCTCTGGATGATGCATTTAGAGAAATAATAGACAGTATGTATAATGATGCATTTAATACACAAATATAAGATAAAAGCACAAATAAAAACTTTCCCTCGTTTCAGCCTTTTTTCCTCTTCTCTACCAAGCTGTATTGAGCTTGGTCTTCTTTTAAACACTTTTAGAAACAATGAAATAAATGATGCATTGCTATCCCAGTAGAGACCTCACCATTGTACCCTTAGGCATCGATCTGCTATTTTGGGCTCTACAGGAATGCAGTTTAACAGAGTGAGAAGATCAGAAAGCTTTGTCTTTGTCCCAACTTGATGTCTGAGTCCTCTAGGATCTGCTCAAATGCCCTGGGATTTTTGCTTAGTTCTTTTAAGCATTATTGCAGTGCTGTAAGAGAAAACACTTGAGCTGGGACCATGCTTCATCTCCAGAGGCGAAGAAGCTTTAGGATAATCATTTCATTGCCTAGGGATTTGGAGGAAGTTTAAGGCATCATTGTGCCTAAGGATTTTGAGTTCTATCACGGACACAAAGAGCCACTGGGATATATTGGAGTAGTTCCCACAGCCCAAATCAGCCCAGAGCTTCCAGAGCAGCATTTTCTGCTCTAAGTGGGTTGTTTTTTCCATCCTTGCCGTCTCTGCTGGGCCTTATGAAACATCAGTGCTGGAGACACAACAGGGTTTGTTCTTTTCGCTTAGTTACTCTGCTCTGGTCCACACGTGCCTTTAGACTCTTACAGCGGTCCCAGACCTAGGGCAGAATCTACTACTGTCCAGCTGGAATTCCAGCGAGTTTTCAGTTCTGACTGATGCAAACTCACTAAAAGAATTTTGAGCAATCTCATGTAACATAAATAATTAGTCACGGCCATAACTGAAGAATTGTTACGCAATGGAAGTGGTTCTGCATCTTTAGGTGACCAGACGGACACTAGAAATAAACAAAGAGGGTAGTAAGAAATTCTCAAGCGTAGTCATTCCTACCCCAAATTCTTTTCTCCAAATTCTGCTCATGCCTGTCCTCCCATCTTCAGTGAACATTCAAGAAGGTTCATGGCCAAACACCTTTTCAAAAACAGCTCATTTTCAATTGAGCAGCACAGAATACTCACAGGAGTGCATCTCCTATTCAGAGCTGTCAAAACCACACCAGAAACCTCTCCTTAAGAATTTGGCTTGCTCTAGCAGGACGTGGAGACCTTCGATCCAAGATTTGCCTGCTACCAAAGCGCTCAAGCTTTTGACATGCAGGAACATCGCTCCGCTTTAACCATCTTCTCTCTGAAGTTTTACTTCATACCCACAAGAACCTGAGTGTTTTTAAAGAATTGGCCTCTGCCACCTATTTCTCTGACACCTGGCAGCTAATCCCCCTTGCTGAGCAAGACTACTTAAGTGGCTGAAGCAACTGCCCAAAGCAGTGGCTGAAAGGAAGACTTGATTTCACTGGGCTGTACCGTAAACTGTGGAAAACTCTCATTAACAGCCACCTATGACAGAAATCCAGGACCATGCAGGAGGTTCTTGTGCGAGAAGACTGACAAAAGCACCTTTTTATTAAATCTTACAGTAATTTGGATTTTGTGGATGTCCTTTGCAGCAAAGCGAGGATCTGTAAAACCCTGTTTCCATGGACAACGTGCAACCAAAATGCGTAATAGTTCTTGTTCTGTCAGAAACGCAGGCAGGTGTTAAAAAGCTGATATTTAGCTAATACAGCTCAAAAAATAAGAAAAACAAAGGAAAAAGGCAAAACCAGAAGAAGATGGGGTGTTAAGTTAAGGAAGAGGAGTAATTAGGAATGGGATGGGAGGGTGGTGGCCATGTGGGGTGGGGGTCACTGGAGGGGCTCTATGCTCTGTGAGCTTAGGCGCCATTGGAGAAGGGAGATGGAAAAGTATTTCTAATCTACCCTGAGAAGTGGTGCCATGCTTCTGCTGGCCATATGGCATGGCACAGGCAGGGGACCTGCGTGGATAGGTTGCAGAGCAGAGAGCTGTACCATTTCCCCACTGCCCTCCATGCTTGCCTAAGGCAGCCCTTGCTGGGGCACGCAAATGCAGGTTTTGATAACGGGGTTCATGTGAGTTCCCTGCTAATGTGAGACAGGCTGCGCTAGGGAGACTCATTGGTATGGAAATCACATACTCCCTGTCAGCTATTTAAGAAAAGTGTTGGTGCAAAGGTGGGAGCGCAGTGACTCAGCGCAGGCAGCGGCGGCAGCAGTAGAGGGGACTCACTGCAGCCTCGATCTTCCACCACTGTCTGCATCTCAACCATCCCACCAGGCTGTGCTCCAGCCCGCCACCTTCTGCGCTCAGAGGCAAAGGAACCTCTGGGGAGTCGCTCTCCGGTGGCTCCACATCACCCCTCTTCTCTCTCAGGCTGTGGAGGATCCAGCCACAGGCACTCTGGTGTACTGAGGAGAGTGCGAGGGACGCGCGGTGTGAGGAAAGCTCCCCTCCCCAGGATAAATGGAGATTTCCAGTTGTGACCTGCAACATCTCATCTTCAGAGGAGATGGCCATGCTGGTGGCTCATGTCCAGGCTGAGTGGCAGGGCTGGGGCTGCTTTTCTCTGTGGCAGGGCTTTGCTTACCAATGGAAACACCACCATCAGTGTGACATTTGAGCAAGTCTGGACCTGGTCACAGCGTGTTATGGCACGCTGGCCACGATGCAAGGTCCAGAGAGCCACAGGAATTGGTTGGTAGCTTCTCCAGCGATGGGACATGTTTAGTCACAGGACTGCAGGGTCTAGTCAGCAGGGTATGTGCAGTTTGTAACCTCTGTGGGCTCAATGTTATTGGAAAGGGGCTAATTAAAGGTGCAGATTCTTCTGTTGTCCTGAACCTTGGCAGATAAAACAAAGGAGGAACATGTGCCCATGGGCTCATCTGTTTAAAGGTAAGAAAAGCATTTGGTCATTAGTAATAAACTCTTGTATAAGTAAACTGGTAGGTCGGCTCTGTCCTAAGAAAAGTGCTGCTGCACTTGTACCAGATCAAAGAGTAGCCACGTGCAATCATTAGTTTTTCTCCTCCAAAGCAAAGGTGGAGGAGAAGACGAGATGACTGTCTGAACTGCATAACTCTCATATGGGCCTACCTGAAGGGGCTGTAGAAAGTTTGAATTAAGGTGGATGTTGAGGTTGGTAATGCATATGATTGCACTCCGCCTCAAAAATCCTTTGAGGCAGGCAAGTTATCCGTATCTAAAGGCTGAAACGTGGTTAGATTAATAATGTCTCATGTACATGAGAACTGCAGGTTTGCAGGACCTTTTGCCTGAAGAGAAATAGCATGTGAGCAAGAACAGGGTTCACAAGAAGGAAGGGAACTGGTAGAGGTCGTTGCTAGGCTGCTGTCCATCGTATCTGAGAAATCATGGCAGTCCAGTGAAGTCCCTGCTGACTGGAGAAGGGGAAGCATAACGCCCATTTTTAGAAAGGGAAAAGAGGAGGCTTGGGGAAATACAGGCCAGTCAGTTGCACTTCTGTGCCTGGCAAGATCATGGAGCAGATCCTCCTGGAATGCTGAGGGACATGGCAAATATGGAGGTGATTTGTGACAGCCAGCATGGTTTCACTGAAGACACCTGGTGACCTTCTACGACTGCACGGGACTGCACTGCCATGCCACATCCTGCTTGCTGCTATCCCGTGGGAGAGCTCTTTTACCTGTGGGGATTTAGTTGCCCTCACTCCTGACCCCACGGTGAATCAGAGGTTCCTCATCAAGTGAACAACGGGGCAGGTGCTAACACCTTGCTTAGCTCTGCTGCCTAGAAGATGCTGGCTCCACCCACATTGCCTTGGTTGCCCATTCACAGACTGCCAGTCTGGAGGACAAGCAGAGGCAGCCACCTCTCAAAGTATTCCTGACTGGCAAGAAAATGATTTCATCAAAGTGAGAAAAGTAATGTTTGAAGAATTTTTCAGAAAGGCTGCTCAGGAGGAAGACTTCCATGGACTTCCAGCTGTTGAGTAAGTGAAAGTGCCCTAAAGGTGTATCTGTAATAATCATGCAGAGAGCAAGCTGCCATTGCTTCCCAGAAGGATGACGTTGAAGGTACTAATGCATCTATAACCAGCATTTGCCTCTTAATAGAGGAAAAGTGTGCAGAACAGCTTGTCAGAGCGTTTGCCGCCTTCCCTGTTGACAGCGCACCCTTACAATGGGTACATCTACAGAGAGACAGTGCAGGGTAGAACTAACTGCAGAGCAGTTGGAGGGAGGGAAAAAATCCTTGGAAGGAAAGTTTGGAACATTTATAGCCAATTGGTATTTTTGACTGGAGATAGGAGGACAGTTTCCCTGCCTTTTCACCTAAAAATAAACCACTAGAAATAGATTCAAGTGCTGATGGGACAACACAGTCTATTTTCCTGCCTCCCAGCCAGATAACTCAGCTATGTAGAGGACAATCGCTATCCAGTGTTTTGTTTTGAAGCAGAGAGTCTACATGGGTTTGCTTAGAAAACACTTCTAGGCTGAGTAGACTGAAGTGAGTCCATAATTTGGCCGCTAAGACCAAATTCAGACATTGAGGCTTCATCTGCTAGTACACAAAGCTGCAGAGAGAAAAACTCTAGAGGTTGCTGTTATTGATGGGTTTTTTTCCTGCTCTGCTTCATGGAAGGGCTTCGTGTTTCTAGGATGGGCTCAGCTCTTTCTGAAAATCAAGCACTGTTGATATACACCTCCAAACCTTGGCTGAAGTTCTTCCTGTGTGAAGCACATGAACAGCCAGTGTTGTTTTGGAAGTCAGATAAGGATGAAGCTTCTCTTCTTGACTTTGATAAAGTGCCGTAGGACGGGCTGACAGTTAAATAAAACTTACTGATTCAGCTCACCAAGTATCTCTGCAGAGGAGTTGCCACGCTCTTGACAACACATCAGCGTGGTGGTGTGCTCCTTGAGGAGCTGAATGCATGCTAGATGGAAAATGCTCTCATTTTTAATGCTTGCCTCTATGAAACTCGCACGGGGATTGCTGCTCTTGGTCACGCTCTGTGTCAGCAAAAGGATAAAAGGTCTGTCCCTGTCGCTGGATGCAGATGTTTTTCTTTTGGCCCGAGTCCTGGTTATGTTGTCTCTGCAGCAAAGAGAAGGAAGAAGAAGCGACTGGGAGTGAAACTGCGTTGTTACCGGGTTTTCTTGCTCGTGCCCAGCACGCAGCAAAGACTCTGCAGCAGACAGGGGCTACACACAAACCCTGGATGTTGGAACACTGCGATGCTACGTTGACAGTTGTCACCAGGAGTAGCTTTGTCATCTGCAGTCCAGTCTACAAAACAGGTGTTATTTGACAAAAGAACTGAGTGTGACACCTGCTGGACTGACCCGCCTGCGTGATCCTCTTAGCAGCAAATCTTTGTTACAGCAATTTCCCCCTTCAAACATGGCATCAGAAAAGACATGCTTACGTGGAAGTGGGGTGGCAACTTGGTGCTGTGCAGCGAAACCCATTGAAGGGTCTGTGCTCTTACACTCAGTAAGCAACAAAATTAAGTAGACTTCTGACAGTCCTTTCAACACGGAGCAAGTCTGTCTTACTGTAGGCCATTGTACGTGACTGGCGCTGAGCATTGTACTTCACTGAGCAAGATAGGAAGAAGTTTTGTACAAGAGAAGGCATCTAACATGCTTAACTGACTATTTCTGTAGCTTTGCCAAATGTAGACTTTTATTGGGATGCGAGGGATTACACTTAATCCCTAAGCATCCAAAGAAGGTGTGAACAGACAGGATGTAATCTGCCACCCCTCTACTATCATATGTCTGTGACTTTAACTGCAAGACCATTATTAGAAAAAGAAGGACTGAAACCTGAGCTCTGACTATTAAAAGGCCCCCGGAAGTCATCACCGATAGCCAACTAATTATTGTTTCCTGTGAAGAGCACTAAGGCTAGGAGCTTAATCTCAGTACACAGAGAGAAAGATCTGGACAGCAGGGAAACTTGAGCTGAATATGGCATCAAACAATAACCAAGGCTGGGACCCGTGCTATTTGGAAGGACTCAGGAAGAAGTAGGCATGGTCAGTGTGCTTGGTGGAGAGATTCCCAGTGATAAACTCTATGTTTTTAACATCATGCAGTCAGGAGGTGTCACATCAACTGGGTTAGTCGAGATTAGTTAGACAAGAGCAAGTGGCAGCAATAGCTCACTGGCCTTTACAAATGTTGTGATTCTTGCTGGGTGTGGTTCCTGTAATGAGCCTCACGAGAGTCACGAAAGGCAAGTGAGCGCCTCGCTGCATCCCAGGGCTGTCCCTCTGGAGCTGTTACCAGACAAAACCCTGCCTTTACGTTTTTAATTTTGACCTTTCTGTCCTTTCATGGACATAACTGAAAAATGATGGACTGGGGTGGCACTCGGGGAACAGACACTGTTTACTGAAGAAGCTGTGGTTTGACTACCTTTGAGATGTGGCTGACGGATAACTGCAATGAATCTTAATTAACACCAAGAGCTGGGGCTTAGCGTTTCAATGTTTTATCAGTTTAAAATAAAAACATACAAAGAATTCTTAGGTTTAGGGAAAGAAGTCTATGTGTATGGATCCAGTGTTTGCAGCACAGATACTCTGGTGAAATACAGTGGTTGGTGGTCCTCGGTTAGGTTTCGTTATCCTTTATATCTGAAACAAAAAGAACAAATATGTCTGAGGTGCTTGAGCGTGTCCAGAGAGGGGCAACGAGGCTGGTGAGAGGCCTTGAGAACAAGCCCTATGAGGAGAGGCTGAGGGAGCTGGGATTGTTTAGCCTT